>JASAMX010012361.1:0-23571 GCA_030248175.1 Microlaimidae sp. YZB2_3
ACACAATGAGTCACAATCAGTAAGCAATACGTAACTGAACGAAGAACAAAAAAAAAAAAATCCTAATAATGTCTTCGGAAAAAATACCTGCAAAAATAATTGCAAATAATTCTGCTATTAATAACCTTGCAAAAACATTTTAGTAAAATATTTTTTGAAAAACAATGGCTTGCCTTTTCTAAAAGTAAACTATTCGGTATTTTTTAAAAGCACACTTTTATTAAAATATTATGATAAAGTTTGGCTAATTTTTTTGGTTTTGCTTAGGCTTAAAAAAATAAAGTTTACTGTGCAATGATGGGGTTTTAAAGACTCCCAAAGATCCGTTGTTGGATTATTTTACTCACTACTCTATACTTAATTGTAATTTCATAAAATATCGTACATGAAAAATCTAACATTTGTATGTTTTTGGGTTTTAAAAGCTCATTTTGTTTGTCTTGTTTTAAATGATCAACATGTGTTTAAGTGAATTCCCTAAAGGCAAGAAGATATTTTTTTACATTTCAACTACTGAAATTCATTTTTGCAAAAGTTATTTTTTCCAAAGATTTTATCAAAAAAAATCCATTGTTTGAATCAAAAGTCAATGAAAAGAGTTTAAATAAAAAAATGACAGCAAAAAAACTTTGAAATTCAGTTCGTATTTTCATATAAGTGTATGTTTTATGCACTTCCCGGATGCCACTAATGTTTTTATTTGCCTGCTGTTAGCTAACAACTAAAAATTTACATATAAAAATTTTCAGAAATATGTTTTAAAAAGTGCTTATGAAGATGATAAAGTTTTTAACTAATTTTGGAAAACTTTTATTTCTGCATTTTTATGATAGCTTTTTAAAAACACATGCTAAGGGTGAGTGAATAAATTTTGGTGCACATATTTCGCCACACTGCTACAGTATGTATCCAAATTTTTATTTCATTACTATTCAACCTTAAAGTACATCATAAATCAGCATGGACCGGCAAGCTAAGGGGGGTGCCTACCCCTAGTAAATGGCCTTTTGAAAGTTGGGAGGGGGGTTCAGAGGAGTCCGTACCTCCTAGCTTTTTTGAGGGGGTCAACCCGGAGTAGACCAGTTTCAAATCCAGAGGGGGATCAGAGGGGGTCTGGTTTTCAAACAAAGTCACATTAAATCATTTATTTAAGTGTTTTAGCACCAATATAGAATTTTATATACTAAAATAGGCTTTTAATGTATAAAAACAGTACAAAAATGCTGTTTTTTGCTTCAAAACCGTGTTTGTGACAGTGAATTTTGACTTAAATTCATACCCACAATTTGTCTTGGAAGGAGGGGAGGGGATCGATTTAGAATTCCAGAGGGGGGTGGGATGTCGAAATTTAAAAATTTTGGTGGGAAGGGGACCCTAGATTTTTTTCTGGGGGTGTTCAAATTTTCGAGGCTAGAGGGGGGTGGACCCCATCCTACCCTCTTCCCCCTATGCTCATGTATGAAGTACATTCATGCGCATGGTCGAATTTTAAACGTTATGTTTGCCTTGTTTTTTTATGTTTTTTTTTGTTCTAATATTTTTTTTAATTTTTAAATTTAAAATTTTAATCAAAATTTTTCGAGTGTTACCCCTTTGCGATTGTTAGTGTGGCTGAGACGCGAAGCGTATATCGCGTCTTCACAGCTCACAGTGTAAATGCGAGTTTAAGGTTTCATCTCGGGTTAAGAAGCGCTTTTTGGGTTAAAAAATTGCAAAAGGTTAATTTTACAAGTAAGATGAACCTCAATTATTAAATTTTTAGGAAATCAATATATTAATTAATCTTTTGTTAATTTTTTGGTGTTCAAATACCAGAAAGTATTCGATACTTGTAAAAACAGTCGAATACAATAGCAATAAAATACTGATCTTTTTAAAATAGTATCGATACTTTTAGATACATACTTATCTCGAAAAAATAGCATTTCATTAGTATTTAAATACTAATTAAAAACATTCTCTTATTCTCTAAAAACACTCCTAGAAAGAGAAGGAGTCCTATAAGGATTCTCACATATTCACAAAAAAAATCAAAATTAAAAAAATAGGTAATTATTTAATTAATCATCACGCAATAATGATAAATAATCAATAAACAATAATAATCAATTATAACACAATAATCATCTCGTTGTTTCACCTCAAAAGTTTGAATAATTAGATAAAGAACGAGTTTTTTTTTAATAATAGTTATAAATTTTATGATAAGACCGGAAAGTATAACGGTATTAACTTGCTAATGTATGTTTCCTGTTTTTCAACGAAATAAATATAATAATAATAATAATAATAAAGTATAATGCTGGGTAAAACGTCTGTTCGTCGGGCCGTTAACTGCTATAGCATTAAACTTATTATTCGATTATTATTAAGCTTTTATGTTTATTTTTGTGCACGGCTTATTTTTATAATTCATGTTTATTCAAATAATGCGCCTTTACTTTTTAACGCAAAAAAGGTCACCGATGGTGGATATTACATCTTTGCGTCTTCATTGCTATATTGCACTTCGGTACAAGTTCCATACGTGTACCGAAATTCGATTTGACCGATTTAACAGTAAATACAAGTTGTAAAACATTTGATAACCTAAATAGAACACGTAGACCTCATTTTTGTGGTTATTTTTAAGTTTTAAGCTATTGGTAAAAAGTTATGAGCCAATTTATACCCGAAAATGGCCTTTTTCAGCAAGTGCAATTTATGGTGTTAAGAAAAAAAATTTGTAAACTAACAAACTAAATTAAAAACTATAAGCTATTGGTAAAAAGTTATGAGCCAATTTATACCCAAAAAATGGCCTTTTTCAGCAAGTGCAATTTATGGTGTTAAGAAAAAAAATTTGTAAACTAACAAACTAAATTAAAAACTATGTTTTAACAATGTTAATAGTCTGAAGAACACAAAAAATTTCAAAAAAATTGAAAATTCGAAAGTCACATGGACCACCAAAAACATGGACAAAAAAATTGTTTTACTTCAAACGCTAATTTAAACTTAGTTTTTCACTGATTTATTGTTATTAAGCCTAAACAAAACCTAAAAATTAAACAAAATTGTAATATAATTGATTTTTTTTTACAATAAGTTGTTTTTCAAAAATTTTAAGTTTTTCACAACTAAAATTTGGTGGGTATTTGAACGGTTACTATAAAAAATTGGTAGTTACGATGAAAAAAAATAAAAGTATATTTGTAACTGCCAGACACTTGGTAATACAAAAAAAATTGATATTAATTCGAATAAAGGCTTAATAAAAAAAATTTCTTAATAACATAAATTGTACATGCCATAAAGGGCAATTTTTCGGTACAAATTGGCTCATAACTTCTTTTCAGAAGCTTAAATCCGAAAAAAAACCACAAAAATGAGGTCTAAGTGTTTGATTTATGCTATAAAGATGTTTTACAATTTTTAATTACTTTTGAATCGGTCAAATCGAATTTTGGTACACGTATGGAACTTGTACTCTGCACTTTTTGCTCTTGTAGTTTCTTTACACTGATACAAAGCGTTAAGACCAAAGATATCTGCGTCTTAAACTTAATAATAATTTCAAAACGTTAATTAAGATTGAATTCCTTTTACAATATGATATATAAAACACAAACACCATAGATTTTTATGCAAATCGCTAACTTACAGAGATTTTATTTTCTTTCCACATTTCATCTCGTATTTTTTCATAGAATTGTAATTTTGCGAAAAATCCTTTGGCCCTCCCTTACAAACAATATGATCAATGTCTCCGTTACAAAAGTTGTCTTTAGTCTTGTATTCGCCGCATTGATGATGTGAAATATCTCCAATGCAAAAGTTTATGAGCGTTAAAAGCCCAATCAACAGTTTCATTCTAATTTCCTAAAAATAATAATAATAACTTTATTACCTTCAACGTAAGTAAAAAAGCTAAATGTAAAAGTGTATTTTATTAGAACAAACAAAACAAATAAAATAACACCCTATTTTTAGAAGATTAGAACCTAACGTTGCGAATGATTCATCGATACTTTGCTTTTTTACTGGGAGAGACATTATTATAAACTCGTAAAAAAATTTGGACACGAGAAAATAAATTAAAATTGAGCTGTTATAACCTTTAATTAAAACAACAAATTATACGCCAGAATTTTTTTAAATCCAGTCGTTTCAAAAAAAATATACAAAAATTAAATCTGTTCAAAAATAATTGAGACTTGAACAAATTTCAGCTAACAATATTTCGCTAACGGTAGGGTTAATTTAGATGATATATCAATGTATATTTATTATTAAATTCTATACGCAAATATAGTTTTTGTACAAATTACTCGTAAGATAAATGCTCACCTGAAACTTTTTCAGTCCTAATCATTTTTGAGCAGACTTTAGTTAACTTTAGATGATAAAAAATTTTCATTTCCCAAAAAAAGATAAATGTTGATGCAAAAAATATTAAAGTAAATTATTTAGTCTTTAATATTAGAAAATTTACGTTTAATATTATATATTCTTTTGTTGTTAAATATTTGACTCGATATGGCAAGTTATTAAAAACTGCTTACTACCTTATTAAACCTTGCCTTCCTTAAGATAAAGATATAAAACCCACGTTATAAATTTGTACACATTCGTGTTTTCAAGCAATGGCTTTATGTTTGTTGTGTTTTGTATTTTTTTTAAAGTGCCAAATCAAAATTGATTTTGCATAACATAATAAAAAAATTATTACATTAGTATTACGCTGTAAAATTGCACTATTTTGTTTTTAGTTTTATTTAAATTTCTTTTATCTTTTTTTGCACTTTTTTGTACTTTTCTGCTAAAAAAGGGGTTATCGTATGGTATGTATTTTTCGCTAAAGTCAAAATGTTTTTGGTATACTAAGAAATAAGGAGAAAAATAGACAACCATAAAACATTTTTAAATTGATTTTTAGACTTTTGAAAGACCCTAGTTTAACCGATTCCTGTGATTACCTTTTCCTCGGTTACAACCGTGAAATCTTCGTATGACCTATGTCGTACCGTCATACATAATTTTTGGGGCGAGTAGTGCCCAATGAGCGAGCAAATTGAAATAGTTAAAGCTGTACGGTAGCAATAGGCAGGTTTTTCTCACGGATACAGTGTATTACGTATGATATTTCATGTTGCAAAAATTTGCATATTGCTACCGTACACTCTCTCCTTACTGGAAAACAATATGAAACTACAACCAAAACACCGAAACCAATATATCTAGATTCATAAACAACACAATGGAACATTATATAATATTATCACTAAAAGTAAACCTAAGAACAAAGCTTTAACCATTTCAATTTGTTCGCTCACTGGGTCCTACTTTTCAGGGCATCAAAAGAAATTATGAAAAGGAAAATTTACAAGCAATAAATATTAATACGATACAAGCATAAGGATATACATAAAAAGCTAGAATAAGCTCTCTGAAGCGTAAAAAAACAGCAGGACAAGATATTAAAAACAGTATCAAAACACTGTAGAAGGAATAAATAAAAAATAAATAAAAACAAAAGATACCTCTTTTGTCATAAAAATTCCATCCAAAACCACGCCTACAATAACGGTCTTATAAAAACTCAAACTCCCCAGTAGAAAGCCCTAAAAAATTCAAACCAGGAGTAAAGCCGGCAGCAGTTCGAGCTTCCAGTTCAGTTAAAGATAAATGCCTTCCTTTCTTTCAATAAAAAATGAAAAAAATCTTTCTCTAGGAGAAAAAAAATAATATTCTCATAAACCTACTAAATAAATTTTAGTGTCTTCTAGGATGTGAAGAAAATCAATATGCCAAACAAAATTCATCAGGATATTAAAAAATACAAAAATATATAATTTTTTCGGATTGGAAGCAATAAGTTAAACTATTACAAAAGTGTATAACGAAATATTTTATTTTTTGTTTTTTTACTTATGATGGACTGTTTTTTTACTTTAATTTAGAAAAATATTGTGAATTAAGGATATGCGCTTTTATTTTGTGTTGTGAGAGGTAATAGTTTTTGGGGGGCTGTACTTTCGACCAAACAACCGAGTTTACCGCGGTAAGGTTTACGTCGTACGATATTTGTCATACGAAAATACTAGTGTTGTGATAACTACTTAAGTAGCTAACTACTTAACTACCATAATTTTGGCTAACTACTTAACTACCTACTTTCAAAAAATAAAGTAGTTAATACAAGTAGTTAACACAGTAGTTATAAACTAGGCAGAAAGTAGTTAGCTAAATAGGCAAAATGTAGTTGGCGAAGTAGGTATAAAATAGTTAGTAAAATAGACAGTCAAGTAGTTATTGTTTTTACACAAACAATCAATATCTGCGAGGTGGATATACTACCAAAAACTCACAACTGTTTAAAACAGAATGTGGTGATAGTGACATATGTATATATTCCTAGTAATTTGCACGCGCTAAGTGTCTTAAATAAAAATCCATATCGGGACACTCAACAGTATGTACCCCCCCCCCCCCCCCCACACACAACCCCCCCTTTATACAAAAGATACGCTTTATAGTTTATGAACCCATTTTAAAATGCAGCAATGCTTTTATTAAAGTTTAATAGAGATTACCTCATAAAATACACAGTTAAAGTAAATTATAATAAGACAAACTTTTATTTTTGTGTTAAAAAAAACAAAATTCTATTTGTTTTGTTTTTATTTAATTTGGTGTAAAGTACTATGCATTTTTTATTTTTTAATTAAAGTTTTAAAATTGAAAAAGGCAAAAAAATTTAATCTTTTTAAATGATGTATTACTCATATTTATTAGAATTCCAATGTATGGTTTAAAAATTGTTTTAGTTAAGAAAATATTTTAAAAACAATCATAATTTTGTTTTAAAATGGATACTAAGCTTACTTTTCCGCTTCTTTTGTCTAACAAGATTATATATATATAAGACAAACAATCTCAAAACATTTTTTTCTTTGCAATCCACCCCAAGTGAGTTTTTAAAACCAAAAAAATGGTTGTGTGTTGTGTGGAACTATTTTAACCGTTTAACTTATAATCTGGTCTTTTGTGTCTTTGGGTCAATACCTATGTCATCTGAGAGAAATTTAAGCAAAAAATGCCATCCTAACTATTGTCATCCAAGCAAAAAAATAAAGCAAATGAAGTTTTTGCAAGTAACCGGGAAAAATGCTCTAGTAAAAAAGCAAAAAGCTAATAATTTGGTGGGAAGTGTACATATATCTGCAAACCGTAACCCATCTATTATATCCCTAACCCACCAGCACCGTTATACAATAAACGGGGTGAAAAATACGAAACTTTTTATATAAGCTTGCAAAATACGTCAGCAAAACATAAGTTAACTTAACTATAAAATATTTTTCTTCTAAACTTCCTGAATTTCAACTATATTGTATTATTCGTCTAACCGTAAACATAAGTTACTGCCAAAAAACCAATAAAATATGGAAATATTAATTATTAAAGGTGCGACAAAGTTAATTTTTTTCGATGAAGAATTTAAATGTTTCGTTTTACTAAGACTTTAATATAAGTATACGTTTAGTTCAAGAATTAACTACTTAAATACCTACTTAACTACTTACTACTTAACTACCTAGTTGAAAAATTTCATGTAGTTAACTACCTACTTACCTACTTGTAATTTTTTGTAACTACTTAACTACCTACTTATAATTTTAAAAGTAGGTAACTACCTACTTAACTACCTATTTTGATTTTTGGCTAACTATAACAACACTAGAAAATACCACCACCTTGAGACGAAGGTTTCATCATTGTCGTACGAAGGTTTTAGGATTGTAATGGGGAAAAGGCCATCACGGGAACGGGTTAACTAAAAAAAAACTGTAAAAAATAAATGACTAAAGTTAAGTAAATCATGTAATTGGATCGGTTAATAAGAATAGTTGTCTGTGTACTTTTATGACGTACAATAATTATTTTAAAACTTTTATCAGCACACAGAATTTTAGAAAAGACTTTATAGAAATATATTTTGATCCTGGCTTAGCTGTAACGCGCCTAATAATGTAACAAATTCCTAAAATATAATTGCTAAAAGAATGACGATAAAACATTTTTCAAGAGTTATCTTTAACAATCTTACTAATGAAGTTAAAATAGTATAAAAAATTATGCCTGGAAAAGTTTTAGAGTTTAATACAAAAATTTTCACATATAGCTTTTGTTAAATTTGCAAAATTTAAATCTTAAAACAATTATTTTTTTTTAAATTTTGGTTGTCTGTAAAGTAAAAAAACGAAGAAAATGACACTAAAAGAGTAAAGAAAGATTTATTTTTTTGTTTAATAAAAATAACTTCAATTTGCATTGATTAACGCAGCTGATATTTTGAAGAAAGTAATTTCTTTTAGTCGTGGAAGACGAAAACAATATTATTTTAATGACAGCTGTATAATAAGCGGCACCTTATATTATAATGGGATTTAAAAATAAGTTTTATCTTCATAAGTTTTCTGCAACAAAAGAAGAAAAAATATTAAAACATTAACTGACACAAAATATTTTTATGAAAGTTAATTTTATTACGAGTGCGCGCCGTACACCAAGAAACATTGCGGTAAAATATCTTTACATAACTGTAAAATATATAGCTTAAAAAAATTAATTAATAAAATGAATATATATAATCTAGTTAAATATTTAGCTGATTTTTAAAAAAGGAAATAAGCAGCTATTCTGTGGCAATTACGGACCGATCGGTAGAGCCACGGGACTAAATAACTATAACTAAGTATAATAATTGAATATACAATAAGTATAAATATAAAAAAATATAATAAGTATAACTGAATGAGTACTAAAAAGCATACAATACGCGCCTTTAAAAAAGTGTTAAAAACTAATAAAAAAATTTCAGTTTAAAAAAAATGATTAAATAACTGGTAAAAATAAAAAAGAAAAAAGCCAAGATATACAATGATCTCTTTTTAGATAACTTAGAACCCGACTTTTTAAATTTTGTGGACGGAAAAGTGACAAAGTTATCTTAGAGCTTATAACTACAATTTTAAATATGGTGTATCTTGCTAAACACATTACGGCTTTGATAAAACCAAAACTTAATTTTTATATTATTTAATCAAGTTTTTATTGCTGTATTTTTTAAATTAAATAAATTTGAAGCCCAAAATTTTTTATTATTTAATTTTTTATTTTTTCAAACGACTCCAATACCAATGCGTATTTATGTTTTTACATTTTTTTTAAAATAATACATTGGTTTTTACATACATACATACATACATCAGTTTTTACAAATAATACATTGGTTTATATTGTCATAAGTTTTATTTTGATATTTGTAAGAAATGTAAATTTGAACATACACAGTTTTCGTCAGAGGGGTTGTATGTAGCTGTTGAAAATAAACAATATTATGTGTATAGCTTATAAAAACAGTAAATAAAAAATACCGTTATGCAATGTCAAGTGCACACAAAACAATTTTATTTTCAAACACTCGTAAACTATAAGCATATGATTTTCTACAACTATTTTTTACTAAATAATATTATAAAAATATTTTTGCAGCCAATTTTGTCCTCATTTTCTTAATTAAACCTAAAGGCTCTCACGAAACGACAGATTTAACAAGGAAAGTTTTTTTCCATAAAATCTGTAGGTATTAATTTGAAATGCTGACATCATTTTTTCCAATTTTCCTTAGGAATAATAAGTAGCTTAGTATAAGGTTATTGTAATAATTTAAATGTTATTTTAATCTTTTTTTATTTCTAACAATCATAAAAACAAACCACTAAAAAAATTAAATTGCGCTCATTTCCATAAATATGAATTAAGTTTGGCAGTTTGATTATTTTAATACCTTATTAGTTTCACTATATTTAATTGCGTTTGCGATGTTTTAATGTTTAATCCAACCGACTTATTGTAATACTAAATTCATACTTATGTAGTTTAATCTTTTTGCGTTGTGTTGTGATATTTCTTTTTATTTGGAAAAATTTGCATTAATTTAGTGCCTAATATCTTAGTACTGATAAGGATTTATTGATAAATTAAAGATATTCAGTAAAAAAATACAATTCAAAATTAAACTAATAACATTTAAATTACAATTTGATAGGAAGGACTCTTTTTCTATTAAAAAAAATGGACTCCTCGGAGAGCACCATGTATCACATCCTAAGTTATTTTATAATAAAGTTTAAGAAGGTTACTGCAAAAAAAATTTTGTTTTTTGATATCTTAACGTTTTCCAATGGCATTCCAGTTTCATTTCCAAAGTTTACCATTTTTAGAAAGGTACGGGGTCTTTAGAGTTGCAAGTAGGAACTTGGAGCCGTCGGAAAATTGTTTTATCTTTTTTAGGCTTTGCTTAGGCTGAGGTATAGGTTTTATCGATTTTTATTTTCGGCTCCAAGTTCGCTCGGCTCCATCGACCCTAAACCTTTAGAAAAACAGTTAAATTTGCTCGCTGGATAAGTATTAATTAGGGGTCGCTCCACTAAAGAAAGATATGCGCTATGCTACCACATTATTAAAAAATTCTCGTAAGTTTCTGTAATATTTTTTAATCAACTTCTTCAAATTTATGATTTTTAATATTTCCATTAGAAATAATTAGAAGTAGTTTTTAATAAAATATATATTACGTGCTTGATCCCTCGTCCTTCATCCTCCATTAAAAATATACTTATTCTGTTGAAAACTTCATCAATCTTTTTTAAAAATATTAAAAAATGGTTCATTAAAAAATTCATTTCTTCTAAGCCCTAAAATTAACCATAATTTAAGGAATTTAAAACAACAGACCAAAATATACTGAAATTTAAAAAAAAACAACGAATTCTAACTACAATGTATATTGGTGAAATATAAAAATTTCAACGAACTATGGCAGCAAATGGGTTTAATTTAATTAAACTTAAATAAATAGCGTTTTGCTTCAAACACAACACAATTAAAGGTTAAATTATCGGATAAGAAAGCAAGTCCAGATTTTCAACAACAAAAATAAAATTTTTAAATCTCAAATAAATCAAAAACAAATGTATTTTTTTTAAAATGTAAACATAAAAAATAATAAGCGCAACAACTATTCTTATCTTCCCCCTCAAACCCTTTAGGGGGGCGCCCCCTCCCCCTCCCCCCTTCCCTTCCTCTTTCCGCCTCCCTTTTTTCTGGTGAAAAGAAGAAATTTTTCCCTACAAAAGCAAGCCATTAAGTTTGCCATGTATTTTTTTGTTTTTTTATGTTGTATGTCTCTGTCTTGTCATAAATATAATAAAAACAATAAAGACATATTTATTATCATTACATATATTTATTTATTTATTTATAATAAAATCAACAATTTTACCACTGAAATCTAATAAAGTTCAATTTCATTCATCGATAAATTGTAACGAGTTGGCTTGGTTGTTGATTTGAGTTTGGTTTGCCAACAAGTTACAAAGTGTAAAATAATATGGTTTAATGTTTAAAAGCACAATTAAAATAAAACTTGCTCATGTATTAAAAAGATATATCACAATAAACCAAAATTGCTATTAAAAAATTTTGAATTTTGGAGAATTCGCATGCCAGTTATGAGGTTGGGTTTGGGTTGGGCTTTGGTAAGCTTCTGGTTTTTGGGCTGGAGTTAGGAGGATTTAACCTGGTGATAAGGTATGAGACTGCGTTATCAATGCGTTTAAGGGGAAAGTGCAAAAATGAAACATGTAGACATGACAATAATTTTTTTAAGAGAGACGATGACAAAAAGTCGTGGCACAAAAAAAGCCATGAGTGCAGTAGAACTAGCGCATGCTAAAAAGTATCATTATTATGAGCGTGTTATGTTTTAAATTTTGGTCCAAAATATAGGATAACCGGAAATTCATTTGTGTCTTCGCTTTTAGCAATCGAAAATTTTTTCAAAGCTTGTGTATTGGGGTATCGCCAGTTTTAAGATTTTTTGGGACGACATACAGTGGCGGTCGCGTTGAGGGTCAATTTTAAACGCCCGTTTCTCGGCCCGTTTACAAAACTTTCGCGACTACTAGGCGCGTTGGGAAAGTTTCCTATGATTTTGGAAGGTCTTTGGGCTCTTAGTATATCGCGACTGGCCTATAGAGAGATGACTTTTTTATACCTAAATAGAAAATTTCATTCGATAAAATGCAGTATTAATCTATAAAAACAGTTATTGAACCTTTAATGGTCAAAAAGTATTTTGCTTCCGATATTGGACCCCACCTAGCTACCCCCTCTAGATTTTAAAATTTTTCATCCCCAGTCGAATTCCACTGGAAAGCCGGGTGGTCTGTCTGACCCCCCTAGGCCCCCCTCGAGTTCTTGAATGTCATTAACCCGGGGTAAAGACCCCTCAAGCTTTGCTGACTATTTTAATCTATGTTAACCGTTTGGGATTCTTTCTGCTGCATATCTGCCAAAGAGATTCCGCACCACCGCTGCTCAGTGTTAAACTTGGCGCCGATTGTGAAGCGGACGCGGACTTTAACACTGAGCAGCACTGACGAGAAATCTCTTCTGCAGATTGGCGGTAGTTTTTGAGCAAAAAGAGTTCCAAAAGATTAAGATCTGGAGGTCAGAACTAGGTTGTTTAAAACATATATTTGCAATAATTAAGATATATGAATAATAAAAAAAAAAAAAAGGATTCATTTAAGTTCATAATTCTCAATACCCACTAAAAAAAAAAACACAAAAACATCCTAAAGCCACCTTATTTTATGCCAATTTTAATTAAACCTAAACGAAGCCCAAAAAAACCAAAAAAACTTTAAACCCAAGGACAGTCCAGGAACAAAGTGCCCACCCCGCCCCAATCCAAAATCACCAGCACCCCTATTATTTTAATATGAATCAACCTAAATATATGTTGTTGTTTTTAGTTTTTAATTTTACAAATTTTATATTTTAAGATTTTTTTAAATTTAACCCTTCGGTATTCTTTCCGCTGTAAATCTGTAAAAGGAGTTTCTCGCCTGTGCTGCTCAATGTTAAATTCCGCGTCCCGCCGATGCCGGCCGCGTAATTAGTTTAACACAGTGCAGCGAAATATTTTCTACGGATTTGCAGCGGAAAGAATCCCAAAGGGTTAAGATATAAAAACATAATTTTTAATTTAATGGGTCGACCTAAATTTATTTAAAGGTTAAATTTTACATAATAAAATAATAACAACCGAAAAAGATTATTTTTTGTGTTTTAAATGTTTTTGAATTTAAATTAAAGTTTAAATTTCAAAAATTAAAAAAATAGGCTTCGTTGGTATCTTGTTTCAGATACAAACATGTTATATTATTGGCATTTAACTATATAATTGTCGAATTGGATTTAAAAATTAAACCATTGATTTAATTATTACTCTTAATTATATTAAAAAATATACAAAAATAGAGCCATGCATTTAATTTCGGCACTTTTTCAAGTTTTGATTACATATTGGGGTCATAAATGCTCTCAATTACCTGTTAAAGTTACTATATAAAGGGGCAAAAATCACAACAATTTATTCTGGTTGTCTCTGTTTTAATATTTATTGTTAATGTTTTTTATTGTGTTTATTGTTTTATATGTTTTTGTAAATATGCTTATTTATTATGTTTTTTATATATAATTGTATTAATAGGCTTGGTGGTCTTACTGACGAGTGCTACACCAAAGGCGTTTAAGACTAATGCACGAAACGCCAAATGGAACCCACTGGGGACAAGGAGCTTTATGTTGATGTATTTAAATCCGTATTGCATCCTTGACTTTTGGTGGATTCCATTGTGCAGCATTGTGGACTTCTGTGTTTGCTTAAGTGTAGTTTTAAATCACTGGCAAGCATTGAGTTTGCAATTGTCTGTACAAATTGAGATAGCAGTGATGTATAAGTTAATAATATATTTTTATTTTCAGCTTTAACTCTTTTAGCTTAATATCACAGGCTGTTCATATTAGCTGTTATGACGCGTTTAATAGTCGCCTTATAAAGCTTATTTGGCAGTTCTGGTGATAACTTCATCGTGGGATACAAATAACTTGCTGATGTGAATATGAAAAGACAGAGCACAGTTTATTATTATGTGCCTACTTTTTATGTTCCGTCTAGAAAGTTTAATTTCAAAGAAAATTGGAACAATATATGGCTTTACAACTTCAAAAAAATTTTATATGATAAGTTGGTCCCAAATTTGAATTGAGAAGTGATTGATAGCTCGTTAGAAAATAGATAAATGGTCGAAAAAAGGACAGTCATAACATCATTTACCAATTTTTTCGTTGGGTGTAGTAACTTCTTGAAGGAAAATGGGCAAAAGTGCATTTAATTTTGGCACTTTCGAAAATGCATTTAATTACGGCACTTTAATTTAGTTTTCAATTTTTCACTCAGATAAAAACAAATTAGAGTAAAAATAACCAATATGGCAGTAAATGCAGCAGTCAACTTTCAAATAAGCCATTAAATATTAATATTGACCTAAAAACAAGAAAGTTATAGCCTGAAGAAAAAAGTGCCGAAATTAAATGCACCAAACGAATTTTCCAAAGTGGCCAATTTCGATATCGTCCCTTATAAAACAAAATTTACTTAGAGGCCGATTGTTATGCATGTCTGTGTATTCAGAATAAGATAATACACAACTTTGTAATATAAAACTTTTGATCAAACAAAGCTGAAAAAAGTTATGGCCAAAAAACGGTTTTAAAAATGTCCAAAAAGTCCCGAAATTACATGCATTACCCTATGTCAATATCATATCATGAATCAAAAACAATGGTGAATACAACATTGGAAAAATGAATCATGAAAAAATTTTAAAATTTTAGTAAAAGAAAACAAAACACAGCAGAACAAAATTTACAACCATGATAAATTGTAAAACCGCTGAAAATTCTCCCAAGTTTTCCCCCAACACCCAAGTCGGAATTTTTACCCCCAACTGGCAAAAAATTCCCCCAAAATAAGGGAAATTCCCCTGAACTGGCAACTCTGTTTTAGTCTTCCTGGAACAGAGGCGATTTCGGAGTGTTCAGTCCTTCTGAAAATCAATGATGACAATTGTCAAATTTAGAATACTGAAATTAAACAAAACACCTTTTGTTTTCTTTCTCCAGTTTTTCGTTGTATGTCCAGAACCAGAAAGTGGCCCTTGGCAATTATTAATTGTTTGAGTAAATAATTTGTAATCATTTGCGAGTTTTTTCAAAGTAAATTATATTTTGCATTTAATTTAACAATTTAATTTGTTGAATTTGCATTGCAATAAAAATAAAAAAGTTTTTAATTATGTAGAATATAATTTGTATTTATGTCAAATATAATTATGTTTTTATTTTGAATTTAAATTGTTTTTATGTAAAGTTAATTTTTGTTTATACAAAACTTTTCTAAAATCATGTTTTTTCAAAAAAAAAAAATTAAAATTATATTAAAAACAAATAAAAATAAAATCAAATTAATATAAAATAAAAATATTTAAAAATTACAAAAAATATTAAAACAAAAATAATTAATTAAAAACAAAATTTAAATAAATAAAATTAAAAAACTGTTAATTAATTAAATAAAAAAAAACATCAGACGCCAAATACGTATGCATTTTTTTTAACTTTTATGCATACTTATACATAAAAGTTGCAAAAAATCCATATGTATGCATATACTTTCCGAAAAATGCATACGTATGCATCAGGTGCGTATATAGGATTTTGCCGAGGGAGGGGCGGTCTGCCAATATCGCGGGAGGTGTTACGGCGCAAAGCGTCGTAACTTCGTCGCGTAGCGGCGCAAAGCCGACGCGAAGGTTCGGCCGGGGGGTCGGGGGGGGTGTCCCCCAGCCGCCGGAGGCGAAAATTTTTTAAATATACACTTAAAACTTGCTTAAAAATTGTCTCCAGCAATTCTTATAGTTATAGTTTTAATTTTGTTTTTATAACCTAATTCTTACACAAAGTGTTTATTACATAAATAGCAGCATCAAGCCGACACAGAGCGTCGACCGGGGGATTCGGGGGTGGCCCCCCAACCGCCGGAGGCGAAAATTTTCGGAAATATGCACTAAAAACTGCTTGAAAATTGTGTCCAGCGAATCATATGGCAATAGTTTCACATGAGTTTGGATAACCTAAAGCTTTAAAGATTTGTTTGTTACTGTGGTAGCAGCACCAAGCTGACGCAAGGCGTCGGCCGGGGGGTCTGGGGGGCGTCCCCCCACCTGCCGGAGGCGAAAATTTTTTAAAATAAGCACTAAAATCTGCTTCAGAATTGTCTCCAGCCAATCATATAAGCATAGATTTACTTTTGTTTTTATAACCTAATTTCTAAACAATTTGTTTGTTATAGCTTTAAATTAGTATGATGTTAAAATTTTGTACTATATCTAAATAAGGTTTTTTTCTTAATTCTATTAATATTAGGAAACAACCTGATTTATATATAATTGGCTAAATTATTTAAAAATATGCGCGATGGGGTTTGTAACTTATAAGCAAAAAGTGCGGTTGAACAAATAAAAAGATAAAGTGTCACCTTCCTGCGAAGCGGGGAAAATTTTTACATTGTGTAATTTTGTGCATTTAAGATGCACTACATTTTTATAGCCTGAAAACAAAATTGGCTGGCTTCGCCAGTAAGGGGGGGGGGGCGGACTGCCCCCCAAGTATGGAAACGGCCAAACGGGGGGGGGGCGCTCGCCCCTCCCGCCCCCCTATATACGCTACTGGTATGCATATAAGTTGGAAAATAGCATACGTATGCATAAAAACTTTCTTTAATTTCCAAAATATGCATACGTATTAGTGTTGTAAAAAGTAATGATTTTCGAATATTTTAAGTAAAAGTAAAAGAAGTTTGAAAAATTTTAATTTAAGTAAAGTAATAGTAAAAGTAATTCGTGATTTTTTAATTTAAGTAAAGTAAAAGTAATGGTAACGGTCAAAATTTTATTTAAGTAAAGTAAAAGTGAAAGTAAGACCTATTTTGTTAAGTAAAGTAAGAGTAAAAGTATAATAAAGGTAATTTTGAAACGGGGCAAAACACCAGTTTTTGGAGCTCCAGAGATTTGTTCCAAGGTGTTTTGCTAATTTTTAATATAAATTTTGATTTTAATAAGTTTTTTGGGTCAAAAAATGGTTTTAGCGTCTTGGCAGCTTAAAAAAATTTCTTCTGCCACTTATTTGACAACAAGCCCACAGGGAATCTACTCATTGAAATTACTTAAATTTTACTTAAATTAATTTAAGTATTTGTGGGAAACATCCGACTAAGAGTAAAAGTAATTGAAATTTCAAAAGTCGAGTAAAAGTAAAAGTAAAAATAATCCAAAATCCGTTACTTTTTAGTTTAAGTAAAAGTGTATGCATATTTTTCAACTTATATGCATACGTATGCATTTTTCCGGAAAGTATATGCATACGTATGTTTTTTTTGCACTTTTATGCATACGTATACATAAAAGTTACAAAAAAAGCATATGTATGTATGCATAAAAGTTTCAAAAAAATGCATACGTATGCATATACTTTGCGGAAAAATGCATACGTATGTATATAACAAAAATAGCATATGAATTTATGCATACGTATGCATAACATATGCATACGTATGCATATAAAACATATGCATACGTATGTATTTATAGGTTGGATCCACACATACATTGTAGCTCGTATAATTTATTCTTTATTTCTGATTCTTCTTTTCTTTATTAATTAATTTTTATGTATTCTTGATTATGATGTTTTTTTTTAAAAAAAACAAATAAGAACGCAGAATTGTTTTTTTTTGAATCCACCTTTTAATAAATTATACAAAAATTAAACAACTGTAGCCCTTAAAAAATTTGCATTTAGGTTCCAAATTAAGTAATTTAATAAAAAATTATTAAAAACAGTCTCTAATCTTTATTATTAACCCACTTTAGTATAAAATTTTGAATGTTTTTGTTGTTAAATAGTCGATTCAATACAGCAAATATCGGAGTCAGCCTAGATTTTATTTGCCTATGTAACACTAAATACATTAAATAAAACAAATATATAAACGAAATGTCCAAATTTAATAACAAATTACAAACTGCTTCAAAGTGTATTTTAAAAGCTGTCTTTTTGTGTTTTTTTTTTAATGTGTAGTCGTGCGCAATGGTACGCAAAAATTCCAGTGGTCTGGCCATCTAAACGCTTGTTTGATAAAAATTGTAATATTTTAACCACGAAAAAAAAATTTATGCCAACTAAAATCATTGTTTAGACATGATTTTGTTTAACATGCACTCAATTATGACACCTCTTTTGTGCCAGCTGCGATTTTTTTCAGACCTTTTTTGTGCCGGGACTCTTTTGTGCAGGACCCGACCAATTTAAATTGTGCGGTTATGATGAAGTTTTAAAAAATGCAGTACCGAATTTAACAAACTTTAGCCCAAAAAATCTAGCATTTTACTTCCATATGGTGTAACTTGATATATTTGTTAAAATAAAAGTTTTGATTTTTATTATTAAACTGCTTTTGCAAAAAATTTTAAATGGTTTTGGTGCTAAATAGTTAATTTAATACTGCAATTATCGATCATCAGCTAGGTTTTATTTGTTGCCTATAGGCAACGAAAAATTTTTTGGGCCGTCACCAAAAATTAGAGCATAAAACTGAGCAGAAATTCACCCCAGGGCGCTGTTTCATAAAAGTTACGGACATTTCATTTCTTTGTAAAAACCTCCTTTTTTGTAAATATCAGTTTTTTCTTTGTAATTTTAAAGATCCAAATGTTAAACATTGGGCTGACTCAACAAAAACGTCCGTACTTCGTGTTTTATATAGTACACCTGAACATCTTTTAGCCGCCATTTTTTAAAAAACGAGCGCTTTAACCAATAAAACGTGAGCGCGGCAGTTTCCGCTGGCAAAGACCGGAATGATGTCGCTTTTTTCTCGAATTTAAAAAATTACAAAGAAAGAATGGACTTTTACAAAGAAATTGCATGTTCGTAACTTTTATGAAACAGCGCCCCTATGGCTCAGTTTTTGAGCACTGTTCAAAGACACTTGGGACCCGCAATAGGCACCTTGCACTGGAACTGGTTTATACATGAAGTATGCAATAAACATAGCGAGTCACCATAATGGATAATTACCGTATCTCCTACTTAGGTTTTTACCCACTTACGTTAAAGTGTCCACTTACGTTAAAGAAAACAATGGCCAATGAAAAAAAGCACAACACCCGGATAACTTCCATCGGTTCAGAAATGGATCTGCTTCGAGCAAAGGTTTCTGATTTGGAGCAAGAACGATCGCAGCTACTTGATCGTGTTAGTGTTGTAAAAAGTATTGATTTTGAATTATTTTAAGTAAAAGTAAAAGTAAATTGAAAAATTTTAATTTAAGTAAAGTAAGAGTAAAAGTAATTTGTGATTTTTTAATTTAAGTAAAGTAAAAGTAAAAGTAATGGTCAAAATTTTATTTAAGTAAAGTAAAAGTAAAAGTAAGAGATATTTTTTTAAGTAAAAGTAAGAGTAAAAGTATAATAAAAGTAATTTTGAACCGGAGCAAAATACCGGTTTTTGGAGCTTCAGAGCTCCGTTCTAAAGTTTTTTTGCTAATTTTATGCATAATTATCATTTTAATAAGTTTTTTAGTCAAAATAAATGGTTTTAGCGTGTTAGCGGCATAAAAAATTGTCTTTTGCCATTTACTTTATAACAAGCCCATAGGAAATCAACCCATTGAAATTACTTAAGCTTTACTTAAATTAATTTAAGTATTTGCAGTGGAAAATCCGAGTAAGAGTAAAAGTAAAAGTATTTGAAATTTTAAAAGTCGAGTAAAAGTAAAAGTAAAAGTAATCCAAAATCCGTTACTTTTATTACTTTAAGTAAAAGTAAAAGTAACTTTTTACAACACTAGATCGTGTAAGTGTTCTTGAAAATGCTCTGCAAAATACTCCATCTTCAAGTATTGATGAAAATGTCATAGCTACAATCTGCTCCAAAGTGATACAAGAACTTATACCATGGATGGAGGATCGAATGAAAAAAACTGAATTGAAGCGGGATCACTCCACTTTAGCTGTTGTAGCTGGCCTTCAGGAATCTAATAATTCACAAGAAGATGAGAGAAAAATTAATGCCTTGGTCCAGGAAGCAATCAACGACAAAGGAGATCTAAATGCCACAGTGGTTGATTGCTTCCGTATCGGGAAAATTGATTCTGGAAAGCCTCGACTCCTTAAAGTGCGTTTCTTCAGCAACTCCATTTGCAACAGATTTACGCGCTCAAATGGAAAGCTGCGAAGATCTGAATCATACAAGAACATTTTCGTTCGACCTTCCCTCACCACTGAACAAAGAGAGCAACAATCATTAATGCTTGCAAAAGCAAAACAGCTGCGTATCTAGGGGGGGGGGTCCACCCCAGGTGGAAGGCCAAAATGTTTTAGGGGGGGGGGGGGTCCAGGGGGGGTCCGGACCCCCCTTCCGGCTTTTTCAGGGGGGTCGACCCCAGGTGACAATTTTCAAATTTAGGGGGGGGTCAGGGGGGTCCAATTTTTTAGCAAAATTTTTTTAAAACAATAATTTAAGTGTTTTTAGGTGTAATATTGAAATTTTTATGTATTAAAACAGCCTATTTAGGCCTTAGAATAGTGTATTAAAACACTGTTTTTAACTAAAAACCTGTGTTTTTGACAGTAAATAAAAAATATACTTCCAAATTGGTCGGGAGGGGGGGAGGGGGGTCCAGCCTCTAGGGGGGGGGGTCGGTCGGAGCCGCTATCGAGCTTTGGGGGGGGGGGGGAGGGGGGGCCCCCCTGGATTTTTTCCAGGGGGGGGGGTCCAAAATTTTGGCTCTAGGGGGGGGTGCACCCCTCTGTCCCCCCCCCAAAAACATCTATGGATGCAGCAATGCAACGATCAGCTTTAATTTTTAGAACCTTTAAAGCAAAGTCTGTTAAAAATTTGGTAAGAGCATATAAATCTTATGTACGACCAATTGTAGAGTATGGTAGTGTAGTTTGGAATCCTTACTTAAAAAAAGATATAATTATAATTGAAAATGTTCAAAAAAGTTTTACTAGAAAATTGTATAAGTTTTGTGGTCTTAATTACTCCAGCTATGAAAACTGATTAGCTTTTTTAAAACTTAATAAACTTTCTGAACGAAGAGCAAAAATGGATTTATGCGAATTATATAAAATAATTAATAACAAAACAAGTCTGCAATCCAAAGATTTTTTTGCTTTCAACAATAATCAAACCAGAGGTCACCCATTTAAACTTCAAGTTGATAATAGCAGGATTGACGCCAGAAAATTATTCTTTCCAAAACATACTATTTTGTAAGTTGGAATAATTTAAACTCCTCCCAAGTTTATCTTAAATAGTTAAAAAAAATTTAAAAAAGCAATTGACTTTTGTAAATCAATAGTGTATGCACGGTATTAGTGCTGAGCTTTTTTATTAAAAGGTATGGCCTACTGAGCCATTTTAGCAAAATATAAATACTTCTGATGCTATTCAAAATACACTGTGTTGCATTTGGATAGCAAAACAATATTAAAAAACATTGCTTCTTTACATTTCCAAAACAGTCTCTTTCTGTACTCCCTTCCTATACCTTTAAACCTTTCATATGTTGCTTTAGTTTAGTACTGTCTACTGTTTCTTCTTACTTTTCTTTCTTTTTTTTTCTTGCTTGTAACTTTGCTTGTAATTTTGTAACTTTTAACTCTTTTTTTATTATATTTCATCGTTTTTACTTGCAATGGTTTTCGATTTTAGAATGTTTTATATTATGCAATTGTAATCCTTTCACTATATTTTTATGTGTTTTTTTTAGATTTGCTAAAAATAAAATTATTTGATTGAAAAAAAAAGATACTGGATATATAAACAGACTAAAAACACTTAATCTAGAAACTTTGGAGAAAAGAAGAGAAAAGATGGATATGTTTGAAACATTTAAAATCTTAAACCAACTTGTAAACTTAAATCCTGAGAAATATTTTGTTTTTAACCCAAATTCAACCAGAGGACATTCAAAAAAACCTCAAAAGAGAACACTCAAGAGTCAATTGTACAAAAATACAGTTTTTTTAATAGAGTTATAAAGTAAATGGAATTATCTAAATGAAGATCAAGTTAGTTCCAAAACTCTGTACCAATTTAAAAAATCTTTGATGAATTAACTAATGGAAATTTAAATGGTTAAATAAAGAGCTTTATTTTTTTAGGGCCTTTAGTCATTTTTTTTCTAGTAAATCTAAATCAGCCAGGTCTTCTCTCAATTTTGTGATTTTTGGTGTTATTGTAACTCAACTGGGTTGCAATCGTATTTGTGTTTGTTTTGTCCTTCTTACTGTTTTCTTTATGTATTACTAGAAAAATAAAATCTTGAATCTTGAATCTTGGTTTTTAAGCACTGAGTTTTTGTTCTATTAACTTATTTCTTGTGAAACATGTTCTAAATTACTATGGTTATGTTTACTACATGTTATTTTTATGAATAAACTTTAAATTTAGTTACTTATAAAAATTAATAAAAACATTTTCAGGAAAAAGGAAGAGAAAATATATTAAAATACCACACTTTTAACAAAATAATGTGCAAATAATTGACAATAAAATTAAGTGATCACCAACCAATCAATCTATACAAAAGTCATATCAATAATCAAGTATAAACCTGTAAATTGGAATAATAATCGCCCACTGCTATAATTTTCGCATAAATCTTTTTTTATGTATGTAAAAGTTTTCTTATTTATGAGTCTATTTTAAAATCTGGTACAAGTACTAAACGTGTACCAAAAATCAGTTTGAGAATTCTACCAAACAAACATAAATAAAAAACATGTTTCTAGGTCAATTTTGACTTTGCAATCTTAATTTTGGGCATTAAAAAGTGATTAAACTACCCTTTAAGAAAATAAATGGTGTTTTATAGACAAAAAATTACCTTTTTTTCAATGTACATTTTATGCTGTTAAGAAAATTTTTTAATAGTGCTTTAACCAATATGAATGAATATTTGTTAGATTGTCGAGAATCTGGTGGTTCTAAAAATATTTTTTAAAAATATCTTTTTTTTCTGGTCTTCACCAAATTTGTACAGCAACCGCTTAAAAATGTATCAAAATTCAGTCGTGAAAAAAATTAAGATTTAAAAAAATGGGATAATTTAATAAAAATGCCAAGGGAAAACAAGAAAAAAGGGACAAAAAAGCGAAAATAAGGTAAAAATAGTCTAAAATGGCTTAAAATACATTGAAATAGGCTAAAAACTGCAAAAAATTTTCGATGATGGCGTCATCATAGGTCAAAAACGGCATCATAATTTTAGGGTACCTTTTCATTTTTTAGAGAGGGACAATAAAACGGGGGCGGCAAATCTCCCCATAAAGCGGGGGGCATTTCCAGATCATGCACAGGTCTGCATTGGGTATTTTCACATTTGGACTAATTGACCATTGATTTAGCTAGATTTTTAGGTTTTGCTTAGGTCCAGGAAAAATACGTGCGAAGGTCAAGCAGTCAGATTGTCAAATTACCTGATGGTATTTTTACCAGAATATTATTTGTTAGAATAGAAAGTCAAATGTCGAGGGAATT
>JASAMX010012363.1:0-27977 GCA_030248175.1 Microlaimidae sp. YZB2_3
GTGTAAGCGTCGAAGCAAGTAATTAATAATAATAGTTTTTATTTAAAATATTTCTTTCAACTTAAAGCTTTTAATTTATGCCTCTTTAAAACCCTAACTTTTTTTATAAACTTATCTTTATACTAGTTTTACTTTATTATCCATAACTTCAATTTTAATATTATTAAAAACTATCTTTCACCCGCTCTGTTTGTGTCTCGAGTTAATTAATGTTTATAAATGATAGGGGACCATTTTCCTTCCTGCAACGAAAAAAATTAAAATGATTTTTCAGTAAAAAAAAAAATCTTTGGAATTTTTAAACTTTTCAATATATATTAAGTACCTATACTGCTTGTCCTTAGAGCCAACAATTGAAAATTTGTTTTGATACAAAATTCGTTGTTTTTTATTAATTTGAAATGAAAAAGAAACGAAAAAGCTTTATTGAAACATTTTAGGGACATGTATAAACACACGTCGGATTATACAAAAAAGGGAAAAATACAATTAAAATATGACAAAAAGTTTTTTTTCACTTAACAAACATAGCGGGATTGCGAATTGAGTTTTAATAGAAGGAGGGGGAACACAGAGCCTGAAGGCTGCTCATATGAACCTATCCCAAATTTCATAAATTTATCAAAATTTACTTTTTTCCTGATTTGCAGTTTTAAACTTCACAATCGAATTTTGACTTTACCACTTCAACTGGAAGAACTCGTTTGAAGCATCTCGCCAATTTAAAGGGGGGAAGAGTGAAAAATAAGTGTTTTTTTTAGCACAAGGGAATTTGAAGCTCTAGTTCATGATTGTTTTTACCTTTATATTCAAACCCACTTAAACTCTTCCCAAAGGGAAACCTCATTAAAAATTAACCTAAAGAAAAAAAGAGTCTAACAAAATTAGCGAGAATTGAAATTTTTAAACCATATCTTGAGTTATGTTGTTGTTGTTGTCTGTTTTCAAAAAATTTAGCCATTCTTTTGGGCTCATATTATATTCTTTTCCATAAAACTAACGGTATTTATGTGTTTTTTAAGTTGTTCGAATATTATTTAAGATATAATATTATATATAACTATCTCGTGTTTTATTAGGGTATTGAGCTGAACCCCAAAATACGCATGAGGAATCTGCAAAAATTTAATCTGCAATTTATGACCGGCCTTGAGATGATAAAAATCTAAATATTTATTTTCGTGTTTGGTAGTCTTGTATTATAGACCACAAATTAGATATTTATACCGTTTAAGCGGAGTGATGATAGAAGAGGCAGATGGGTATTAGAAGAAAATTTGTCTAGTATTATAGTCTATTTTACTTTAGTTATATTACATACACCTAAATATGTATAATTAGGTGTATGTAATACTAGACTAGACTAAAAACAAGAATGGACTATAATACTAGACAAATTTTCTTCTAATACCATCTGCCTCTTCTCTAGTCACTCCGCTTTTAAACGGTATCTAAATATCTATTTGTGGTCTATAATACAAGACTACACCAAACACGAAAATAAACTAATACTAGATATTAGATTTTTATCCAGTATCTCAAGGCCGTCGTAAATAAACTGCAGATTAAATTTTTGCAGATTTGTCACATGCGCATCACAATCGCAACTATTTGGTTTATAACTCAATACCCTAATAAAACACGAGTAGTTATATCTAATATTATATTAAATAATATTAGAACATAACTCAAAAACACGTGAATCCGGTCAGGTTCCTGGAGGATATAATATCACATGAAGCAATGGCTGACTATGAACAACAACAACAACATAACTCAATATAAGTAGCTACAATCACGCTAATTTTGTTAGACTCTTTTTCTTTAGGTTAATTTTTAATGAGCTTTCCTTTGAAAACCTTTTTAAGTGGGGTGAATATAAAGGTAAAAACGATCATGAACTAAAGCTTCAAATTCCTTGTGCTAAAAAAGACACTTATTTTCACTCTTTTCCCCTTAGAGTAGCAAGATATTGGAGCATTCTTCCACCTGAAGTGGGAAAGTCAAAATCGATTGTGAATTTTAAAACTGCAATAAAAAAAGTAAATTTTGATAAATTTATAAAATTTGACAGGTTCATATGAGCAGCCTTCAGGCTCTGTGTTCCCTTCCCTTTATTGAAACTCAATTCAATATCCAGTATGTTGTTAACTGAAAAAAACTTTTTGATGTATTTTAATTGTATTTTTCCTTTTTTGTATAATCCGACGTGTGTTCATACATGTACTAAAATGTTTCAATAAAGCTTTTTCATTTCTTTTTCATTTCAAATAAATAAAAAAACAACGAATTTTGTATCAAAACAAATTTTCAATTGTTCACTCTAAGGACAAGCAGTATAGGTACTTAATATATATTGAAAACAATAAAAATTTAGACCCCCTGGGATGTGGTGAAAAATCATTTTAAAATTTTTAGTAGGAAGGAAAATGGTCCCATATCATTTATAGACATTAATTAAATCAAGACACAAACAGACAAGTAAAAGATAGTTTTTAATAATATTAAAAATAAAGTTATGGATAATAAAGTAAAACTAGTATAAAGATAAGTTTATAAAAAAAGTTAGAGTTTTAAAGAGGCATAAATTAAAAGCTTTAAGTAAAAGAAATATTTTAAATAAAAACTATTATTATTAATTACTTGCTTCGACGCTTACACCAAGACACGTTATTAGGACTAGCCCAAGGGGAGTGCGTCGTCACCAAAAACAGCATTGTTACTACTGTTACTCGCATCGAGAAGAGTATAAAATTCAGAAAACAGACAAACAAACAAGCTAACCTGAGCCGTGGGTGTCTTAATCGCCCGACTTCCAGTCATCACAATTTCTCTCAGCCTCGGTATCCCCAGAGTTACATTCATATCACCTCTTCCTGTAGAAAACAATTGGCTTTAAAAAAATTAAAATTTCAACTAATAATATTATAATTTCTCACAGTGCCAGATTTTGAGGGTATATACCTCCCTTACAGGTATACCAAAAATTTTCGCGAGGGTTATCCTCCAAGGTCCCAAATGCCCTATTTTTCAGCGTTTTTAAAATTGTTGCGGTCGTTTCATTCACCTGAGTCTTATCTAGCGCTTTTAGAACTGAGACTCCCAAACTTCGGGGAGGGGGTGTCCGGGGTACCTCTCAATTTCAGGAAGTATGAGAGAAATTGTAAATTTTTTTGAGACAATTTCATAATTTTTTTGGGAGGTACACACAGATGAAATTGGGAAGCAAAGTGGGGTTTACGTCTACACATTGTACCCTCGAAATTCCTCCCCACTAGAAAAAAAATTAAAATTCAAGAAGAGGGCTTCTTTCCAAATTTCCGAATTGTTTTACCTGACCTTCTTTACAGTTTCACTTCTTAAACGGCATACGGTTAAATTTTAAACCATTTTGTTTGTTTTAAGAAAAGCACACAGAAAAAAGTAGAAACTTAACGTTTGCGGAATTCTTTAAATTCAGATTCCAACCGGCAGCGATTATTTAAAAACATTTTTCTCGTGGCGTCCCGCTTTGGAATTATCACGACAATGGAATTTATATTTTAGTATTTTCGATTAGTATACTTGCCAAATGAAAAGTGTTCAGTGTTTGAGTCGGCGAATCCCCTAATACAGGCTTCGAATTTTACTTTAAAACAATCGTTTTTATAAGGCGTTGCACTTTTCAAACATCACGAGAATAGAACTTATTTTGTTATTTTCGTTGAGTACACGCAAAGTAAAAAATGCTTAGTGTTATTTAAATGAACGGCTTCCCTATTACAGGCCTCGAGTTTTACTTGAAAACATTCGTTTTTATAAGGCGTCCCGCTTCTAAAACATCACGACAATCGGATTTACCTGCGAAGTGAAAAGTGTTCAGTGTCATTTGAGTGGATGGTTCCCCGATGGACTGAGCCGCAATCAGCCCCACGCAGTCACCCGGTTGAGCGGCCGCTCTTAATGCTAAAAAATAGAAATAATAAATAAATAAATAAACCAAATTGTTTAGATGGTGGCGCAACGGCAGAACGTACGTCTTGCATACTGAAGGTCCCTGGATCGAGTCCCGACTGACACACGTTACACTGTGATAATATTCTTTGTTAATATTGTGATATGTAGTATTTGATTGCGCAATTAGTGCTGAGTAACATCGGCCTTGCGTTCGTAACTTGCTTTATGCGAAAAATATTAAGGACTAAATTATAAAAAAAACTATTAGGATTTAAAAATGTTTAGTAATATTACCCAACACAAAAGCAGCCGAAAAAAATTTTTTTTATTGTGTTCGTGGGTAAGAGTATTAGGTATAATCTACCGGTATGGCCCGACTCGCTCCCGCCGACTCGCTCCCGGCCCAACTCGCTCCCAGCCCAACTCGCTCCCAGCCCAACTCGCTCCCAGCCCGACTCGCTCCCAGCCCGACTTGCTCCCGTTTAAAACTGTAAACGCATTTTTATAACAGAATATTAGTTTAGTAAAAAATGTACATATGACACAAAATTATATAACAAAAGGAAGATGGATTTGATGCAATGCGTGATGCAGTGTATTATTAGACATTATGCTTTATCGCACAGTAAAGAGGCTTAGGCTTAGGCTGAGGCTTAGGCTTCGAAAATTCATCTTCCTTTTGTTATATAATTTTGTGTCATATGTACATTTTTTACTAAACTAATATTCTGTTATAAAAATGCGTTTACAGTTTTAAACGGGAGCGAGTCGGGCTGGGAGCGAGTCGGGCTGGGAGCGAGTTGGGCTGGGAGCGAGTTGGGCTGGGAGCGAGTTGGGCTGGGAGCGAGTCGGGCTGGGAGCGAGTTGGGCTGGGAGCGAGTCGGGCCGGGAGCGAGTTGGGCTGGGAGCGAGTCAGGCTGGGAGCGAGTTGGGCTGGGAGCGAGTTGGGCCGTGAGCGAGTCGGCGGGAGCGAGTCGTGGGCAACCCATAGATTTTGAAGGGAAAATACGTAAAAAACGCTAATTTTAGATCAAAAAGCCTATTTTATTGCATTTTTAAGCTTTTTATTGCCCAAAACATCCATTTTGACCTCAAAACTTAAGTTTGGAGGCAGTTAGAAGTCATTTTAAAGACGTTTTTTTCTTCGTTTTTCCAAAATTGGGGGGTTAAGCTTTTTTCCCCCCTCCACTTCTGAGTGGAGGGGGGTTAAATAAACCCCCCTTCTCAGAATTTGGAGGGGGGTTAACCCCCCAACCCTTCCCGTGCCCATGTATGGTTGGAGGGTTATACATACCCCCGTCCAAAAAAATCCCGATTATAGCCGACACCCCCTCTTAAAATTCGGGGGTACTCTGGAAACTCCCCCCCCCTAAAATTTGGGGCTTCCAGTACTATAAACGCTAAAAATGGGGCATTTGAAGTATACCAAAAAAAATTTTTGGGACACCCCCCAAATTTCGGCAGTCGGGTATATCCCCCCCAAAAAAAAAAAAATCCGGTTGGCTGCCCACCTTGGCAGGGACGTAACCAGGGGAGGGGCAAACATCAGACAGGGGGAAAATAAGGATAGTGGTTGAGCGAAGGGGGGCGGCCCCCTCCCAACCCCCCTGCCATTGGGCAGGGGGGGGTTGGGGGGGTTATACCCCCCCCCCAAAATTTCGGATATTGCTGACACCCCCCCCCTCTAAATTTGGGGTACCCGGGGACACCCCCCCCCCAAATTCGCCTCCCGGAGAAAAATTTTTAAGTGTTATAAAACGACTAAAAAAAATTTTCCGCGCTTCGCGCGGAAAGTAAATTGTTAATTGACAATTTATCTTAGTTTTTCGATTTCCCTTTGCCGACCTAAAAGAGGTGTCTAGACGCCCCACCAACTGGCTACGCCCATGTATGTATATAATCTTTAATTAAGTATAAGATTATGGATTAAAAAGTTTGTGATACTTGACTTTATAATCAAGACAATAATATTATTATTCTATTATTACGTAATTATTAAAAAAACTATGATTTCTAATCTAATTATAAGAATATATAAACACATTATTAATAAAAGAATTAAACAATACAATTTGTAAGTTGCAATAAGGTCTTATTTCAATTTTACACAGTTTTAAAGCATTTATAAGCTTGTTTTACGTTTTTTACGCGTTTAAAGCCCATTTTAAGGCAGCGCGGAAATATTGGGTACACCCCCCCTCAAAATTTGGGTCTTGCCGGACACCCCCCTAAAATTTGACCCCCCCCCCCCTACCCCCCCCCCCAAAATCCCAGAGGCTGCCCACCTATGGGTGTAACCCTCTCGGGGGGGGGGGGTTAAAATCCGAGAAACGCAAAATACCCATATCGTTTTTTTTTCTGGAGTGCATTTTACACATATCGTATTTCGATTTTAAAGAAAAAATAGGTAAAAAACGCTAATTTTAGGTCGAAAAGCCCTTTTTATTGCATTTTTGAGCTTTTTACTGTGTAAAACATTCATTTTAACCTCAAAAACCCAAGTTTGGAGGCAGTTAGAAGTCATTTTAAAGACTTTTTTTCTTCATTTTTCCAAAATTGGAGGGTTAACGTTTTCTCCCCCTCCCCACTTCTGAGTGGGGAGGGTTAAACGTAAACCCCCTTCTCAGAATTTGGGGGGGTTGTTAACCCTCCACCCCAACCTCCCCCCGTGCGCTCAGTTGTCAGGTACAGCTCTCTCCTCTGCTCGCTCAAAGTCAGAGTGGCAGCTGATGACAAGTGACGCGTTCACATCGCAGCAACAATGACACTTAAATATTGTAAACGCGCGCATAACGCGTCACTTCACCTTTTTCACTATGGTGTAAACCAGCCGTCAACCTAACTGAAAAACAAATCAACAGCAACCTTTACACCTGTTTTACAAAAGAATCCATCAGCAATCATAGGTGGGCAGCCTCCCGGATTTTGGGGGGTATAGATTTTGCTTCCGGATTTTGCAGTTTTTAGCTTATTTCAATGCTTTTTAGGCCATTTTAGACCTATTTTAAATTTCGCCTTTTTGTCCTTTTTTCCTTCTTTTTTCGCCTTACTCCCCTTCTTGCCCCCCCCCCGTTTCAAAAAAGTTGCCCCCGTCAATAGGTGGGCAGCCTCCCGGATTTTGGGGGGTATACCCGACCTCCAAAATTTGGGGGGTGTCCCAAAAAATTTTTTCGGGCTATACCTCAAATACCCCATTTTTAGCGTTTTTAGTACTGGGAGCCCCCAAATTTTTGGGGGGGTATCTGGGGTACCCCCAAATTTTAGGGGGGGGGGTGTCGACTATAATCGGTATTTTTGGGGTTATAACCCCCCAAACCCCCCCCCCTGCCCACCTATGTCAACAACTCTCAACCAAATTATTATATTAGGAAACAAAACCACCAGTAATACAGCCATCAGAGCAGCAACTACCTCCACCAGCCAGAACTACCCTCCTGTCCCAACTACTCTCCAGTTATTTTTAGAAACTCAATTCATATCAAAACAGAATAAACAATAATATTAAAAACATAATATGTCACGACGTTCTGCATATCTTTAGACTGCTAAAAAAATCCAACTACCCTCACAATATATATAACCTCTGGAAGCGACCACAAGATGTCGCTGTTTTCCCTAATTTCTGAACGGCAACTACAACAACTCGTCGTTACTGCGGCAAAATGAGCCGCAATTAGTCTAAAACATACGTGACTGTGACTCATTTTAACTTCCAAACAGCACTTTTCTGACTAAAGAATGAAAAAAGAACTCACAGTCATGTGTATTTTATAATAACTGTGGCTCATTTTGCCGTAGTAACGACGAACTGCAACAACAACAACAACAACCAGCCCTTAGGGTCAAAACGTCGAAATTTCTCACCTTTCCAGTAATACAAATCCCGGAGTAGACCCTCGTCCGTCTTTCTGCACTTCAGTTTCCTCCTTTTGCCGACGGATGTCGCTATTTTTTTCTCGCGGAAATCGGCGAGCATGTCGTAGTGACGGTCGGATATGGCGCCCAGATATTTGCTCGGATTTAGCGATGCTGTCACTGGATCCGGCCTAAGTATACCAAGTAAATAAATAAAATAAATAAGTAAAAATAGCTTTAATTTTTTTTTGATTGATTTAGTAAGCAGACATGTGCACTGCCCCCCCCGGGGTTAAAACGGGGGGGGGCAATTCCAAAACGGGGGGGCACGGGGGAGGCAACTTTTTTGAAACGGGGGAAAGGGGCAATCAAACGGGGGGGCGGCAAGCAAGGGTGAAGAAAAAAAAAGAAAAAAAGGAGAAAAAAAGGAAAAAGGGAAAAAAGGGACAAAAAAAGCGAAAATAAGGTAAAAATAGGTCTAAAATGGCTTAAAATACATTGAAATAGGCTAAAAACTGCAAAAAATTCACGATGATGGCGTCATCATAGGTCAAAAATGGCGTCATATTTTTAGGGTACTTTTTCATTTTTTGGCGGGGGGGGCAATAAAACGGGGGGGCAAATCCTCCAATAAAACGGGGGGGGGGGCATTTTCAGACCGTGCACAGGTCTGAGTAAGTAACTTTAAAATTTGGATGAATTAAAGAACAACAAAACTCCTTTTTCCTGCGTCAAAACTTAAGGACCTGTGCACTGCCCCCGGTGGTTTTAACGGGAGGGGGACATTTTAAAAATGGAAGGAAGGCATGGAGAAGGGAGGGAGGCAATTTTTTGAAACGAGAACGCGAAATAAAACTGGGGGACGTAAGAGAAAGAAAGAAAAAAAAACGAGAAAAAAAAAGGAAAAAAAAACGAAGATTTATGTAAAAATGCAGCATTATTTTTTACTTTTTTTATGTTCGAGCGAAAGGGGGTATTAAAACGGAGGGGGGCACCGCCGCTAATAAAGCAAGAAAGGGGGAGGAGCATTTTACTATGCACAGGTCCGCGTGCCTATGATTTTTAAAACTATTATGTGAGCGGAAGTAGGCAGAACCTTCACAAAACCTTAAAAATTAAAAAAAAAACTAAAAAAAATAAAAATTTTACTTTAAAAAATAAACCCAAATGACACACCTGCTCGGTAGTTTGTTTATGTAGAACTGTTTTTCGGCGACACTAAGCTCGGACCATACTTTTCTTTGTTTACCGTCCACTTCCTTTTGTTCTCGGCAGAACTCCAAAAATCCGCTAAATCTTTTCGAATACTTTTTACCGAATTTCGCTTCCCAGTCTCTCACCTGAAAAACGTCATTATTAGAATTGCACAACGCGACAATGAACAAAGAGTGCAAAATAACAAAAGCCTCAAATGCAAAAATCACGCTTTTGGGAAAGAGAAACATAACGAGGTTATACCTAAATAATAACTTCAACACTATTGATGACACACCGTTCTTTGTAAAATTACCGGAAAACTCAAGAAACTCCGTTCCCCTAAAAATTAATTGGTCCATCAATAAATACTTGGGCCTGCGTGACAAGAAAGGTCTTTTTTTAACTTTGATAAAACCAGGGCTCGGCCTCTGCGTCCACAATTTCACCCATAGGTGGGCAGGGAGGGGGGGTTAGGGGGTTATACTCTCCATAAATCCCGATTATAGCGGACACCCTCCCCCCCTCTCCGAAAATTTGGGGGTACCCTGGACACCCCCCTAAAATTTGGGGGGTCCCAGAACTAAAAACGCTAAAAATGGGGTATTTAAGGTATACCCCAAAAAAAATTTTGGGGACATCCCCCAAATTTCGGAGGTCTGGTATACCCCCTCTCTCAAATTCCGGGAGGCTGCCCACCTATGATTTCACCGACTTTGTCTCCTCTGAAAGGCCTCCCAATCTCTTCCGTTTTCAGCTGGGATGAAAACCAGCCGTGACAAGGCGGACTTTTTTTCTAATTTTAGATTTTGACCGACAAGGGGGTCGGCGGCCTCTTCCGAAAACTAACACATACCTGCGTCCACAATTTCTCCGCTTCCACAGGGAGGCCGACGAATCTCAGGCGCTTGGGCGGTGGAACGGTGACAAGGCGCGCTGCCTCCAGATTGTCAACCAAGAAGTCCAATTTTCTGGAAATAAACTCGTCTTTCCCCACCTCCATGCCGTCTTCTCCATATGCGAACTAAAAACAAACAAAACAAACAGTTTCAATATAATATGATTTGAGAATATTCTTATACTTCGGACTCTATACCATAGGTGAGAACGGTCGGGGAAGCTAGGGGGGTGGTTACCCGAGGTAAATCGAATTTTGAATTCTAGGAGGGGGGTCCTAGGGAGGTCCGGACCCTCCTAGCTTTTTAGGGGGGTCGACCCGGGGTGCAAAATTTTGAAATCTAGAGGGGGTCAAGTGGGGTCCGGTGTCCAAAGCAAAACAGTTTTAAACCATAATAACTTTAATAATTGTTCTTTTTATAGGATAATACTACATTTTATTGAATAAAAAGCGATATTCTGGTATAAAAAGGGTGTAAAAGCATGAATATGTGATGAAAATTCACGTTTTTGGAAGAAAATTTAGTATAAAAAAGGTACCTAAAAATTTCCCAAGGGGGGAGGGGGGTCAGATTTCAAATTCTAGAGGGGTCAGGGTCAGGTAAAAAATTCGGAAATTTGGGGGGAGGGGCCTCCCTAGATTTTCGTCCAGGGGGGTCCCAAAATTTTGAGGCTAGGGGTGGGGTGGACCCCACCCTGCTCCCCCCCTTTTCTTACCTATGCTCTATACCCATGGTATAGAGCATAGGTATATATGTATATACCCCGTGGTATAGAGCATAGGTATGTATATATATATACCCCGTGGTATATGAGAAAATGTTAATTTACAGTTAATTTATAAACAATCAATATGACCAGTCACTTATTGTTAGCCAACTGCGTGAGTCACTCTTAAAAACGGGTTTAACCATAGGACCAAAAAGGTTTTGAAAGAGCCGAAACCTTTTCTGAGCCGAAACCTCTCCCTTACAAATTGCAGGGGTGGAGGTTTCCAGCACTAATAACGCTTCGGAATACCCCTTACTGAACAATACACAACCCATCCCCCTCTTTTAACGGCATTTTAAAATTTTCAGTGCCAGCCCTTACAACTCATAATTTTTTTTATCGCAGTGCAACCCCTCCGTATTTTAAAATCCTGGCTACGTCCCAGCTCATCGAAAATAAAACCCGGAAATTTTTTTCATGGCCCACCTATGGTTTTAACACGCGTGGTTTAACACCTATGGTTTTTATTTCATCACCATACATGGGCGCGGAGGGCATTGGGGGGTTAAACCTCCTAATTTTTCGAAAATGAAGAAAAAAATGTCTTTAAATTCACTTCTAACTGCCTCCAAACTTAAGTTTTGAGGTCTAAATAAATATTTTAAGCAATGAAAAATTCAAAAATGCAATAAAAGGGGCTTTTTGACCTAAGGTTAGCGTTTTTTTACCTATTTTTCTTTCAAAATCGAAAAACGATTTGAGTAAAATGCACTCCAAAAAAACGATATGGGTATTTTACGTTTCTCGGCTTTTAACTTCCCCCCCCCACTAATTTTGGGTTTATTCCATAGGTGGGCAAAGGGGGTTATCCCCCCCAAAAAAAAAACCCGACTATAGCCGACACCCATCCCCCTAAAATTTGGAAGTACCCCGGACACCCCTCCCTAAAATTTTGGGGGTCCCAGTACTAAAAACGCTAAAAATGAGGTATTTGGCGTATACCCCAAAAAAAATTTCGGGACACCCCCCCAAATTTAGAGGGTCGGGTATACCCCCCAAAACTCGAGAGGCTGCCTAACTATGGTTTAACTTCCCCCCTAGGTTTTTTTTATGCCAAATCGACGCCACTGGCGCCCAGAATTTCCCGCTGGCGCCTAAAATTTTGGGTCTTGGGGCCAGCCTGGCGCCTAGATTTTTGGCCATAAACGTATTATTTAACCGTTTCTTTAGTCAACCAGACAAAAAACAACACAAAATTTTTAAGGTTTCAACAGACTAAGGTTTCAACAGATTAATTTTCAAAAATTTTCTTCCGCTTCGCTCTGCGCGTATTGTTTTAGTTTATCTACAATTTAATCCTTTTTTATGATATGTATTATAATAAATATGTAAAGATTTAGGTAAAAGTTCTAACTGGTTACATTTTTTAATTAAAAAACCCATTTAAAAGTAAAAATCTAAAAACACCTATTATTAGTTTTGATTAAAACCTGAAAGAGACTTCTGAGAAAATCCTTGTTTGCTTGCACGGATATTGCAAGAATTTTTAAAGTGTTAAGAAGATTTTAATTTATCTTTAACACAAAATGTTGAGCTTTAAGCTGTCTGTAATGGAGCTCCGCTTTGTAGAGCTACGGAGCAATCCACGTCCATGAGCAATTCACAGCCCACCTATGGTTGTACTAATTGTGTGAATAATAAAAAAAGCTATGCTAGAGATTGTTTAGTAAAAAATTTTTTGTAAACTAAAATTTTTCAAAACTTATTAAAGGCAATAAAAAAAACTGTCAATATGCAAATAAAATAATTAAAACATTTAAGCTTAAATAAGTTTGAAATCAAATATTTTAGGGAATGAACTCCAAAGTTCCCTCCGCTATAAGTTACCGGTGCTCCGGAGCACAATGTGGGAGGGTAGGAACATCACTAGCTTTATGTTTTCTTGTTAAATTATATAATTCTTGAACAAAATTTTACCCATTTCAAGTTGAGTATTGAGATGGGCAAAATGAGTCGTTTTTTTTAAATTAATTGTACTACTATACAACACGAAACGTTTAACTATAAAAGCCATCTAAAAATATGCATATAATGAAAAAAAACTAATAATATGGCCTTTTTGTGAAAATAGAAAAAAATTTATGATATTGGCGCCTAGATTTCTGGGCTGGCGCCTAAAATTTGGAGGCTAGGCGCCAGCTGGCGCCTAGGCGCTGGCGAAAAAAAAACCCAGCCCCCCCCCACTGCATCGAGTACTTCTAACTGCAATGTGAATCCGAGTATCTCACAAAACTAAAGACTGTTCAAAAATGACTAAAGCCGGAAAAATTTTTCAGAAGAGCCTAATATTTCGCTAACTGTATGGTTTATTCAGACGGTAATAAATTACATCAATGTATAGCAACATTAAATTCTCTACACATACTAATATATTTTTCGTCTAAATAAACGCGTTGTTATCAATATAATGTTCATCTGAATTTTTTTTAGTCTTAATCATTTTTAAACAATTATTCAGGATTCATGTCATAAAATTTTTTTCGCCCCCCCAGTCAATTCCTCGCAAACGATTCCAATCGCATTTTTATTATCAACAAAAATAACATACGAACGCAAACGTCAAAATTGCGCTCACGATTTTTGTTTGGCCGGAAATTCCTCATTGGGCCTAATAAATAAATAAAATTCACAAAAATACCTGAATAATGGCCTTATCAGAATCTCTGACCGTTAGATCATAGTTTACTACCAAACCCTCTAAGTGCTTGATCACGCAGCGCTGAAGATATCCACTTCGACTAGTCTTCACTGCAGTGTCAATTAAACCCTAAATGTATAATTAGAGTAACTGACTTAAATTCAGCCAGCCTTAATTTCGGCCACCGGTTGTTATTTTTTCTAAGCGCGAAATTATAAGTAAGGCTAGATAAATGACATAACACTCATCTAGTCATACGCAATTCAGACCTGTGCACTTCCCCCTCCTCCCGAGTTTTATTAGGGGAGCAATTAGAAAAAGGGGGAGGGCACGGGGGGCAACTTTTTTGAAACGGGGGACAATAAAATGTGGGGAGCAAGCAGGAAAAAGAAAACAAAAAGAAAAAAGGAGAAAAAGAAAAAAAGGATACAAAAGGCAAAATTTAAGTAAAAATGGGTCTAAAATGGCTTGTGTGGGTGTGGGTTTGTGGCAGGCTGCCGCCAGAGGTGTTGGCCGCTTAACGCACACCGATTCATCTCTCTCTCTGACAGCAGCACCTACCTAAGTACATTACTATAAAAGGAGGGACTAGATATAAATAAAACCAAATAGCGCCATAAATTTTTGGTTACTTTTCATTTTTGGGCGGAGGGTGGCAGCAATCAAACGGGGGGGGGGCACAGCCACTAATATTCCGGGGGAGGAATTCCAGACAGTGCACAGGTCTAGTAATTGATCTAATAACTTTGCGCATGGCAAAAGTAACAGCTGCTGGCCAAAATTAAGCTTAGGCCAAACTTAAATCAGTTACTGTCAAAATCCTTTAGAGATGCCTGAAATGTCATAATTCAAATTATATTGCTGAAATGCTTGGCTAACAGGCATAATTTTAAAACGGTTTATTTCAACCAAATAAATATAACCAACGTTTCGACGCTGCAAAACACAGGTCTTCGTCAAGGGACTAAAACAAGAACATTCTTATCGGCCAGTATTATTATGAGTGTTTTACCTAGTTTTGATAGAAGTATTATTCCTAACCCATACGGTTTGATCAAAGTACATAAGACCAATCTGTCTATTAGAGTCATAACGCCCATGTTATGTATGGTTCCATGTTTTATAATATCGCTAAAAAGTTAGACGCTGTTTTAAAACCTTCGGTTCAGTTATTAGAATATAGAATCACATCAGTTGCTAGTTTTATTTCTGACCTTAGGAATGTTTTTACAAAGCCTAGTTATTTTATGACAAGCATTGATGTTGTTTCATTGTTTGATAATGTGGACACTAGTTTTATTATTAATAGTTTACCTAATATTTTGTGCAAGTCTGAAAGATTTTGGCGCGAATCTGTTCCGTTTTTTTCATTTGTACCCATAGCTACTATAGTGGATTTGTTTAAGTGTGTTTTAAATAACAGTTTTCTTAAATTCGATAATGTTTTGCTTCGCCAAAATTGTGGAGTGCCCATGGGAAATCCTATTTCGGTAGCTGTTAGTGATTTGTATTTAGGTGTTTTAGAGTCAGAGTTTATTAATATTGCGTGTCCGCTTGTTTTAAGACCTGTTTTTTATCGAAGGTATATTGATGATGTTTTTATTTTATTTGATTTGAAAGTTCCATGTTTTAATGCTGAAGCTATGTTAAATGCTTTTTTATTTGAGTTTCATGAGTTTCTTAGGCACACTAAGATTCGTTTTACTTCTGAGTTTGAAAGTTTTAAGTCTTTGCCTTTTCTCGACTGTCTTATTAAGCGATCTGATAACGAAATGGAAGTAGAAGTTTATCGCAAAGCTACTCATTCCAATAGGTATATTTCAAAATATTCATTCATTCCCAATCAGTATTTATCTTGTACACTAAATACTTTAAAACTTTGTGCCCTACAATACTGCACTAATTCAATTTCGTTAAAAGAAGAGTTTAATTTTTTGTATGACGTTTTTGTAAATAAGCATGGTTATAGTAAAGAATTTATTGCCAAGTTTTTTGATTTATCCTGTCTTAAGTCTGGTTGTAGTCCACCGCCTCCACCAAAAATTGGCCTTTCTTCCATTATTCTACCTTATTTCGGTCAAACGTCTTATTCCTTAAAACGCATCCTAAATAATGCCGGTTTTTCAACTTTTTTTTGCTCCCCGCCCACATTGCGCTCCCATTTATTTTATTTAACCAATAACTCTCAGTCCGAAAATTTAGCTAGAAATAATATTGTTTATTTATTATGTTGTGATATGTGTGACTCGTTTTATATTGGGCGTAGCCAGCGTGAATTTTTGGTCTGGTTTTCTGAACACCGACGTGCTGTTAACAGTACGTCAAAAGATAGTGGACTCTCAGGAATATTGCTACACAGTCGAATCACTGGCCATAGTTTTAGTTTCTCTAAGTTTTTAGCTTCTGATGATAATTTTCACCGATTGTGTTTTAAAGAGGCGAGTTTTATAATAGCTAATAAAAATAGTTTGAAATTACTTAATATTCATTCCACCGAAATATGTAATATAGTTCCATATGTGTACAATGTTTTACTTAATAAATTAACTATAGAGTAGACTTACGTTGTGTTTGAACCTGTGTTTTTAATAACTCTATTGTTTTATCTGACATATTTTTATTCTTATTTTTTCAAAAAGTTTATTGTTTTTCAGTGTTTTAAAAAATTTTTGTATTTCTCATAACTGAATCTCATTTAATTAATCTCTTGTTCTGTTTTTTCATGTTCATAACATCTTTATTTGTTTGTTGTTTATTTTCTCCTCTTCGGCGCGTTTTATTTTATTTTTGGATGCAGGTCTTTTATAAATAATCTTATACTTTAGCTTGTTAGCTTTATGTTCCATGGCTTTAGTATTAATGTCTTTTTCTTGTTTTAGTCCCTTGACGAAGACCTTTTTTGCAGCGTCGAAACGTCGGTTTTATTTATTTGGTTGAAATAAACAGTTTTAAAATTATGCCTGTTAGCCAAGCATTTCAGAAATATAATTCGAATTAACTCAGTCAGTGGCGTGCCCAGGATTTCATTTTGGGGGGGGGGGCGGTCTGGGGGGTACATTCTAACCCTGAGGGGGGTCTAGGGAGCGGCAGCCCCCCAGAAATGGGTGGTCTGGGGGCGAGAGCCCCCCAGCGGGGTCAAGGGGCAGAGCCCCTTATCAGGGAGGTCCGAGGGGCAGAATGTCCCCCGGGGGAGAAAATTTTTAATTTAAGGAACTAAAATACACTAGAAATTTTAATTCCAGATGGTAATGAAAACAAAATTTAAGGTTTTTTTATTCCTATCCATTTAAAACATGTGTTTAAAACGTTAATAAAAGGTTAATAGTGTTTGTAGTAGTTTTATTTAACATGTATGCCTTAACTATTGAGCGGCAAAATCTATTAGAAACTGAAAAACTGAGATAAATTGTCAATTTAAACTACCCGCGAAGCGGGGAAAATTTGGTTTTTTGACTATTAATATGCTTTTGGAAGGCATCAGGAAAGTTTCTGTATTAATGTTTAAGAGAAAAAATTTTCTCTCCCAAAATTCAAAAAACGTAAGGGTCCCCCCTTACAAAAAAATCCGGCTTCGCTGGATTTCGGGGGGGGGGGGCGGCCGCCCCACCCCCTGGGCACGCCACTGGACTCAGTTACCCTAATTAATTTGGTTGAAACTGACTCTTTAAACTAATTTAAAACTAAAATTTCACAAATTAATTTTCTAAATTACACTAAATTTAATAGACACATGATTTAGTAGTCTTAGGACTCAGTGTTTTTCTCTCGTTTATTTTTTTAACCCGGTACGCTTTTGTTGCAAACAATATTATGTTTGTAACATAGTACTGTGTACTATAGTGCTATTTGGATAATAACGTGTTTTGAATTAAATTTTTATTGAATTGTTTAGTCACCAATTGCCATTGTAATCATATCGCTGTGACAATATTGCAGAAATAAAACGTTGTTCGTTTATAGTTAGTTTATCTGTCCATCTATATAAACTTTAAAAATTAGAATAATTTTCAATAATACACATTTTTTATTTAATTCAAAAACTTTAAAAAACGTTAAAAATTAGAATAAAGTCCAATATTACCTTTTTTATAATTCAAAAACAAAAAACAATATTTTTTGCGTTTGTTTTTCTTCCTACATAAATTGTTGCTTTGTTTCGCCTCAAACTTCTCAAAGTTAGAAATCAAATTTATTGGTAAAATGCTTGGGAATCGCATATTCTGCGCTTTTTGCAATATTTTAACGCATTGTCTTAACAAGATTGCTAAGAATTTTGTTTGTTTGTAAAATAATAAAATAAAACAATAAAACCCACAATCTATATCAATTACTTACCTCTCGCCCTGCCATTGTGTGAAAAAACAGTTCTTGGGGCTGAATTCCGGTTAAAAACCGTTGTTCCACAAATCCCCCCGCTCTTGGAGTCATATCGTAAGGCTTAAAATAATGAAACTTATTAACAAAACCAAAGAAAATTCAAAAGTTGTTCAAATTTAAATAAATTTAAAATTAATACAGTTTTTGAGGCAAATATCTAATGTTTTTAACATTTTAAGAACAATTGCTTACAATTCGCAATACTTGGCTTAATCACAAAAATTAATCATTATGCGGAAATCTCAGCACAACACCATTAAAAGTACAGGACAGGGCATACATGGACACGGGGGGGTTGGTGGGTGGGGTTAACCCCCCCAAAAAAAAAATCTGAGATGGGGGTTTTAACCCCCTCCTCCTAATTTTGAAAAAATAAAGAAAAAAAGGGCTTTAAAATTAGTTCTAACCATAGATGAACAAGGAGGGGTAGGGTGGGGTCCATCCCCCTAGCCTCGAAATTTTGGCCCCCTCCCCTAGAAAAAATCCAGGGGGGTCCCCCTCCCCCCGAACTTCCAAATTTTTTACCCCTGACCCCCCCTTCTAGATTTTGAAATCTGACCCCCCCCCTCCCTTCTCAAGAAAATTTTAATACTTTTTTATACTAAATTTTCTTCCAAAAACGTGAATTTTTAACACAAATTCATGTTTTTACACCCTTTTTATACCTAAATATCGCTTTTTATTCAATAAAATGTAGTTTGTTTGTTTGTTTGTTTGTTTGTTTACTCATAACTCCGATCACCTAGTACATTAGATGTAGAGTGTTGCGGTTTATATCATCTTGTACCATAATGGAACTCACCACTGTTATTGGGCCAGTACAGCATAATATAACTATAAGTTGACCTTCTATAAAGGATTTAAGAAAAAACTATTATTAAACATTTAATGGTTTAAAAGTATTTTGTTTTGGAAATTGGACACTACCTGACCTGACCCCCCTCTAGGTTTTAAAATCTTCCACCCCAGATCGACCCCTCTAGAAAGCTATGGGGGTTCGACCCCCCCCCCCCCTAGGACCTCCCCTAGATTTTGAAATGTCATTTAACCGGGGTAAAGACCCCCCCTAGCTTTTTGGCCGTGTTCATCTATGCTTCTAACTCGCATCGGCAGTCAGCAGTGACGGAAATCGTCCGAGTTGACTGGAAAAGAGGTAGAGCTGTTGACCATTTCCATTGCTGGATCTGGGAAGTGTCGCTGCGTGGAAGCCGCTCCGTTCAACAGAAAAATCAACATTTACACTTTTCTCCCCATCTTCACAAGAATACAACTACCACCCAAATGTGACCATACAAAACCAACTTTTACTGCTCAACAAAAACCCCAAAATCCTAGGTGTCACTTTTGATCCAAAACTAACCTTCAACAACCACATCACCACCATCAACAACAGGTCATCTAGGCGCAATAGCATCCTCAAAGCCCCAGCTGGAACCAGCTGGGGACAACAAAAAGTAACAATAGTAGCCTCATACAAAGCTATAGGGCGACCCATCCTCAACTACGGAACACCAATATGGTCACCAAACCTTTCTAAATCCCACTACCAGAAACTCCAATCAACACAAAACTCAGCCCTCAGGATAGCAACCGGTTGCCACAAAATGGCCTCACTAGATCATCTTCATCAAGAAACTAAAGTACTACCAATTGAAAATCACACATCTCTCCTTGCAACACAATTTCTTGCCAAGACTATGCTACAGACTCACCCATCCAACAAAATCACAGCAAACAAATCTAGGCCGAGAAATGAAACACACCCTCCAATCAAAATATGGCCCCATAGCAGAAAGCTTTTTCAATCCAACTCTCACAGAAAAAGCCATCCGAACTAACATTCACACCTATTTTTTGTAAAAGAATCTATATCTAAACTCCAACCCAATCCTCTACTAAAGAGCAAACCCCCTGAAATATACCAAAGCGAACAACACCTTCCAAGAAAATTAAGAACACTCCTGTCACAACTAAGATCCGGATTTTGTCATCATCTAAATTCATACAAATCAAGAATAAACCCTCTAATCAAAAATAAATGCCCAAAATGCCACCAGAAACCTCACGATGTCCACCACCTTTTCAACTGCACCAAAAATCCTATCACACTAAGTAGAAGACCTATGGTTACAACCCGCAAAGGCAGCAGCATTTCTGGAGGAAATAAAATGAAAAAGACTGGCTATGCTAACTAACTATGCTTCTAACTGTCTCCAAACTTAAGTTTTGAGGTCAAAATGAGTGTTTTGAGCAATAAAATGCTCAAAAATGCAATAAAAAGGGCTTTTTGACCTAAAATTGACGTTTCTTATCGATTTTTCTATCAAAATCGAAAAACTATATGGGTAAAATGCACTCCAGAAAAAAAAACGATGTGGGTAAAATTCGTTTCTTGGATTTCAACCCCCACCCCTCTAGTTTAGGGTTTAACCCCCCCCCCTCCGCCGGATGAGCTTGTCCACGTATGGGAGAGGGTATAATCTCCTCCAAAAAATCCCAAAAATGCTAAACTTTAACTGAACGTTAAAATTAGGGTATTTGAGGGATATCTGAAAATTCCTGATACGCTGCCTCCAAATTTGGGTGAAGCGGCACGCCCCCTCCCCAAAAAAAATCCGGAACGCAGCCTCCTATGCAGCACCATAGGTAGGCATGGGGGTTGGTTATACCCCCCCAGTTATAAAATCCCAATTATAACCTACACCCCCCTAAAACTTGAGGGTATCCCGGACACCCCTCTTAAAATTTCGGGGGTCCCAGTACTAAAAACGCTAAAAATGGGGTATTTAAGGTATACCCCAAAAAAAATTTTGGGACACCCCCCCCCTAAATTTCGGGGGTCAAGTATACCCTCCCAAAATCCGGAACGCAACCCCCTATGCAGCACCACCCAAACTGACAGAAATGATCAAAATCAATTCCAGGGGCCTGTTTCATAAAAACCTTTGTAAATTCTCATTTTACAAATCTCCGCCTATTTTTTGTAAAATACGCCATAAAGGTTTTTCGACTTGCGATCTAGGGGGAGCATCTGCGCGCACTGATCGGCGTTGATTAGTCGCAGCCCCGTCATTTCATCTCTGCTGGCCGATCAATATTCGCCGTGTCGTATATTCTCTATCATGCAATTTACAAAAAATAGGTGGAGTTTTGTAAAATGAAAATTTACAAACGTCTTTATGAAAGAGGCCCCAGTGCGGTGCGTACTTGATTTATGTATGTTCCCTTACTTAGACAAAAACACATAAACAAAAACAAATAATAATAAATAAAACAACAAAACTAACTTTAAAAGACGGAAGAGTGCGCCCAGCTGCGGTAACGGGCGGTCTACAGCCTTCCAGTTCGATTTGGCCTAACATACAGGAAATTTGCATACCTAAAATTTATTTTTTCAATAAGCCTGCAAATGAGTTTTTCACATTAAACTGTCAGAGAAAATTTCGCTACAAAATTTGGATTCCTAAAGGTTTTGTTTTGAATGTTACGACGTGTAGCCTTTTTTTGCAAAAGCTTTTTTTTACGCAAATGATTAATTGTATGGCTAATGGTTAATTGTAACTTGATGCCAGCAAGGAATTGAAAACGGTATATCAGTTGTATAAAATGGGTATCATAAAAAAGTATCATTTTAAAGGAGCTATGTCAAAAATCAAAATTTCTATACCGCACGAAATACACTTCTCTTTTAATACTGCAACTATCGCATTAAATTTTAAAGAAGTTGTGGAATTGGTGTAGAGCATGCCAAATATAAAAATTTAAAATAATGTTTGATATTAAAGGAGCAGTCCGTTTTGAGTGAGGGAATTTGATTTGTGACGGTGGTCCTTGAAAGCTTATGCCATGTGTGTCCTTTGCCAGTAACCAGGGTTTCGTTGAACCCTGCTTCGTTCCGTCTGGCATGCTCCTCGCCTTGCTCACCCCCTCTTCCTACTCCCGGAGGAGATCAGCAAACGCTGCAGGGTTAGCCCAAGAATTTTGTAGTCCCTCGAAGGCTTAAGCCATCCTTTCTTACATTGTTTGTTTATACATATTTTGGGAGAAAAAAATTTTAAAACAATAAAAATATAACTACAATTTAAACTTACTGTAGACCATTGTTCCTTTGCTCCGGATTCTATCATCAGTTGGAGTTCGTTGAAGGGAATAACCTAATTAGCCCATACGGGATACACATTTTACATTAAAAAAAATGCAGTTAAAATTAATTTGAATTAAATGCAACTTGTGAATTCAATAATCTAATATGTGAAATTAAACTTTAGTTAAACCTTAAGAAGAGGGTCACCAGTAGATGGTTATATACTTCTTAACCTTAACCGCTACGATATCTTGACTAAAAAAGGCGGAAAAAGGGTTTTCACAAAAAAAAAATCATTAAAATCGAAAAAGAAAAAAAGCTTGATTTTGAAATACAATATATAACAATTATAATATAGATCTATTAACATTTTTCTAACTATATAATAATTAGAGTTATACCAAGTAAGACACGTAAGAAAGTGTCTGAACAATTCTCCGCTTAATTAAAAATTACTTGTTTATTTCGTTATTGTAACCGTCTGTGGCTTTTTTCATGTAAAAATCGAGTGCTTTTACGTCTGTTCGATCGTTGGCATTTGTATAAGCTGTCTAAAATAAAGTATTTATCAGCAGTCAGTAATAAGTGGAAAGATGCTAAGATTAGCTTTATGCCCCAAAAACAGAATCAAAACACATTTTTAACGTAAACTAAAAACATGTCAGTTTTTTTTGCTTTAAATTTTACTTTAAAACAGCAAAAAACTATGCTCTGTTTTTTTAGCGAAACTGGGAAAATTCCAACAAAAAAAATTTCGTTTGAGCTTTTATAACTTTTGAACGCGCTGCGATCAATATACAAATATCTTAAGTTCTCCTGAAAAAAAAATTTTTTTCAAAAATTTTGGGGGGTTATCCTTGCCAAAACCTTCCAAACTTTACTTTTTCAACTCGCATTAAAAGTGCGTGTATTTTTGAAACATTAACACAGCAAAAATTGTTAAAATAGTAATATCGTTAACAATGCTTTTCTGGTGATAAATTAAATAGTACATTAAATATGCAGTAGATATGGAAAAGCTTTAGTTTACATTAGATTAGGAAAAAAAAAAGATTTTTCTAGTGATAAAAAAGATTAAAATTGATATAAAATTGAGGTGGCAGTTATTACATTACCAAAATTGATGTTTATGTGCCTTTTATTGGAAAATTAGATATCTGAAGATTACAGTACTAAGTCCTAAATAAATGAATTTTGTTGAAAGCTAAGTCCAGTTGTTTCTGCTAAGTCCATAGATATAGTGTGCCAAATTATGCTAAGTCCATTAGGGGCTTATATCTTATTAGCTAGTGTGATTACAGCTTAGAAATTTTGTGTACATGAGGAAAGTAAATCCCAATGGGCAACAAATACTGTAAATATCAGTTTTCTAGAATTAAGAATAAGATTTTTTTATTAATAAGGTTCAAATTTTAAATCGATTTTTCTAAAAAGTACAAATCTGAACTTAGCAGGTTCTTGCATAGCGCCCTCGGTATTCTTTTTTTAGTTAGGTGTAATCGAAAGGATACCAACCCATTGCATTTTGGTTTACGCATCGGGTATTCTTGTATTATGCGAAATTTTAATAAATAAATCTAACCTGCAGGGTCCGGTGCAAGGTTTCCGGAGAGGCGTTTTCGTCCAGGCCGAATGCTTTTTTAACCACGTCCGGTCCGCATTTTCGTCAAATTGACGCAGAATTTTCGTTCGGTTCTTATCCGACCGCTTGTTGACAAGAATGTCGGCTATCTAAATGTTAATTTTTTTTTACTATTTTGCATACCACTTGATTTGTAAACTATTTTGAAAAAATCTAATGAAAAAAACCAAAAAGAAGATACCTCCAGTGGGTTCTTTATAATAAAACCAACTTTAGGCATTTTTAACTGTGTTTTGTTTATAATATGGCGCAAAATTTCTACCGGATTAGATTAGAACTTGTAATTTATAGGTTAAATACTTGCTTTGTTCAGCTAGTCTTCTGAGAATTCTGAGAATTTCAAAATTATCACCCAAACTTTTAGGGCGCCTTACTTCCGAATAAAACGAACAAAATGGCAACTTTTACAAATTAGAAATTATTTTACCTCCAGTGTGAATCCGTGAAGCTGCAAGTAGGTTGTGAAAAGTCGCGAAAAACAAGACAGTAATTTTGCAGACACGTGAGGTCCGTACAACTCATGGACGCAATGAATTAAACCTGGAATGAATATCACAAACAATTTCGCAAAAAATATAGCTTTCCAAACACAACAAAAACTTTGCGCGAAAATCATTTGGCAATATTGTTTAGTAAAGAAGCTCTCAATTATCGGATTTCAAGCGGAGTCACACATTAAGAACATTTTTTTTTTTAAATTTGATAGTTGTAAATAAAACCTAAAAAAAATTTAGTGACAAATTAAAAAAACAATTTAAAACCTAAATTTAGTGAGCGAAAGGAATGTCTTACTCCTTTATCCACAAGTGAGCACGGTAAAGAAAGCTGAGGAAAACCTACTTAGCTAGTGTAAATGATGCTTCTAGAGAAGGGCATAAACAACCACAATCCCCTCCCCTCTTTTCCTAATCCTAATCTTTAAGTTTTATAACAGGGGAAGTTAAACCTAGGTAGTACAAGTTAATTTCTGGAAGGGGGTAAGCTGGGACACAATTTTTTGCGATAACTCGTCTTACTATTTTACATAATTTTTTTAAATAAAAAGGAAAAACCATTTTACATAACCTACTTACACCAAAAATATATAATACACCGAAAAATGTGCAACTCCTATATAAAAAAGTAAGTAAAAATAGGCCATTATAATGAGCCTCTCCATTTAAAGGGTACCTGTCACTATAATGAATGACATTAGTAAGTCAGACCTGTGCACGGTCTGAAAATACCCCCCCCCCACTTTATTGGAGGATTTGCCCCTTCCCCCCTTTTTATTGCGCCCCCAGCCAAAAAATCAAAAAGTACCTACAAATGATGACACCATTTTTGACCTATACTAACGCCATCATTGCAGAAGTTTGGCAGTTTTTAGCCTATTTCAATGTATTTTAAGTCATTTTAGACCTATTTTTACCTTATTTTCGCTTTTTTTGTACATTTTTTTTACTTTTTCTCTTCTTTTTCTCCTTTGTTCTCTTTTTTTTCTTTCTTCCCTGCTTGCCCCCCCTGTTTCAAAAAAGTTGCCCCCCCGTGCCTGATTCTAGGAAATTTGAACGCCAGCACTTGATCGCCGAGCATTAGACCGCCAGCATTAGAACGCCGCAGACAATTGAACGGCTGAACATTAGACCGCCAAGCATTAGACCGCCGTAGTACGCGTTGTTTTAAAAAGGACGTTAAAACTCCCCGCCAAGGTGGTATAAACTTCCCCCAAGAAAAAAACTTAATAGAATATAAAAAATGTTTTTAATATAATATTTAAACAAAGCAATGTTGTTTTAACAATAAACGAGAAACCAAAAAAATTTATATTTTTTTGAATTAAAAGAAAAAAACTTAGTAAACGGTTAGTTTTTTAGAATTTAAAATTGTTTTCGAGCCTAAGCGAAACCTCACATCAAACTAAATTTTTTATGATAAATTTATATTTAATGGGGTTTTTTTTTTCCAGATAACTATTTTTTCCTAAGCCTAAGCAAAACCTAAAAATTAAACAAAAAGTTTATACTTAATAGTTTGTTTTGCAAAGACAAAAAAAAACTAAAACTTTTTAGTTTTGGGGAGTTTATACTGTCGTAGTGTCTCTGCAGGTTGCATAAAACCAAAAATTTGCATAAAATTTATATGCAATACTGCGGCGTTCTAATGCTTGGCGTTCTAATGCTCGGCGTTCAAGTGCGCGGCGTTCTAATGCTGGCGGTCTAATGCTCGGCGATCAAGTGCTGGCGTTCAAATTTCCGGACACCCCGTGCCTCCCCCATTTTGGGATTGCCCCCCAACCCCGTTTTAACCCCGAGGGGGGGGGGCAATGCACAGGTCTGAGTAAGTAGTTATTTTAATTCGGCGAGTTAAAATGGAGACGAAGTCATTATAATACCTATTTATTGATTTAATTTATCTTCATATACTCACATAGGGATGTGCTTGGATATCATTTTTGCACATCCGCGGATGCAGATGTCTAGGAAATGCATTCTTACCATATCGTTTTTAGTTCAGGGGCCTATTTCATAAACATTGAATGTAATTAATTTACAGCTATAAATTAATAAACGCATATTTTTCTTTTGTATTTTTAATTAAGAAGTATATTAATAAAATTGCATTTAGAAAATTAAATGACTGTAAATTCCGTAAATTCCACAGTTACGTACTTATTTTTTAATTAATAAAATAACAAGGAGTTCAATGCGTTTATGAATTCACAATTACAAAAATCTTTATGAAATAGGCCCCTGGAGTGCATATTCAGTGACAATAGTTTTTTTTTAATTTTTAAAAGAAAAAACATCTTTAAAAAACGCTGATATTTGCTAAAAAGCGTTTTTATTGCATTTTTGGGCTTTTTATTGCTAAAAAAAACTTATTTAGACATCAAAACTTTGGCTTAGAGAAGGTTGGAAATTTATAAAAAAATAATTAATTAGCTAGTTTTTAGAAAGTAAGTAAAAATATTAGGAATTATAAACATCCGCGCATGTGAGCTTACAAATTCGCGGATGCGGATGTCAAAAATAATCCGGATGTCTGCGGATGCGGATGTTGGGCACATCCCTACATTTACAACTGTAATACTGTCCGGGCATAGATGAACAACGGGGAGGGGGGTAGGGGGAGGGCGTTCACCCCCCCCTAGCCTTGAAATTTTGCCCCCCCTAGAAAAAAATCCAGGGACCTTCCTTCTTCCCCCAAATTTTCAAGTTTTTTACCCCTGACCTCCCTCTAGATTTTGAAATCCTACCACCCTTCCCCTCTCCAGAAAATTTTAAAGTACTTTTTTTATACTAAATTTTCCCTGCAAAAACGTGAATTTTTAATACAAATTCATGTTTTTAAACCCTTTTTTATACCTAAATATCGCTTTTTATCTAATAAAATGTAGTATTATCTTATAAAAAAACTATTATTAAAAATTTCAACGGTTTAAAGTATTTTGTTTCGGAAATCGGACCCCACCTGACTCCCCTCTAGGTTTTAAGCTTCACCCCGTGGTCCCCACCCCCCCCCCCAGCAATAAAACAGGGGGGCAAGCAGGGGGGAAGAAAAAAAAGATAAAAAAGGAGAAAAAAAGAAGGGAAAAGTGAAAAAATAAAGCCGAAATCAAGGTAAAAATAGGTCTGAAATGGCTTAAAATACATTTAAATGGCTAAAAACTGCAAAAAATTGCGATGATGGCGTCATCATAGGTCAAAAATGGCGTCATAAATTTAGGGGTACTCTTTTCATTTTTTGGCGGGGGGGGGGGGGCATAAAACGGGGGGAATTCCAATAAAACAGGGTGGGGGGGCATTTTTTAAACTGAATAGGTCTGGAGAATTATATACGAAGTGAAATTAAATCAATAAATCGCTATTATAATGGCTTTACAGACCTCTGCACGTTCTGGAAATGCCTCTTGTTTTATTGGGAGGATTTCCCTACCCCCGCCCAAAAATGAAAAAATACCCAAAAATCATCAATTTCTACCTATTATGATGCTGTTATCGCAAATTTTTTGCAGTTTTTAGCTTATTTCAATGCATTTTAAGCCATTTCAGACCTATTTTTACTTAAAATTTGCTTTTTTGTCCTTTTTTTCTTTTCTTTTCTTTCTTCCTTGCTTGCCCCTCCCCCGTTTAAAAAAAGTTGCCCCGTGCCCCCCGTGTTGGAATTACCCCCTCAAACCCCCGGGAGGGGGGCCGCAGTGCACAGGTCTGGCTTCCTCTACATTTTAATTTGCCCAAATTAAAATGGCTAATATGCCATTAAAATAAAGTGCCATTTAAATGGAGAGGCTCATTATAACGGCCTACTTTTACTTACTTTGTTTATAAAAATAGGCGTTGCACATATTTTTATGATATATTTGCTTTCATCATTTAAAGAAACAATTTGGCTTATTTCATATTATTTAAGTTTTTCAAAGTCGTGAGTTTTCCGTATATTGGGCTGTAGCCTTACTCCTCACCCAACTCTCAAACAGGTCCATAATTTTGAGTCTCAAATGGCTGATCACAAAATTGAAAAAAACAAGATTAATAATAAAAAACAAACAACACTTCACATTCATGAATAGATTACAGTACTATAAGTTGTTTGAGTTTTAA
>JASAMX010012364.1:0-30276 GCA_030248175.1 Microlaimidae sp. YZB2_3
TTGGATTAATAACTAATGAATACTAAATTTACAATAAAGTATTGCTGACTAGTTTTTGTGCAGATCAGAAACAAGATATAAACAGTATTAATGACAGGGGTTATAAAATTGTTTATACAGCATTATGAATCCAATTTGAAAAAATTTTTAAAAAAAGGATACTATGTGATCAAATTAAGTTTCAACAATGTTTTATGAATGTAAAATTAAACAATACACATTTTAACAATTAATAATATGTATGCCTTTGTAAATAATTAAATATAGAAGGAAAATTAATATTAGTAAAAATGACTTTAAAATTATTCACACTGTTGAAAAAATTAGATTTAAAAATTATTAATACTGGTGAAACATGAAATAAAAAATATTAAATTTAGTTTAGAGTGAGATTATATAAAGTAAAAGTATAAGATGCAATAACAGCTACAATAATGCTAAATATTATAAAAAATTATTATTAGAAAAATAAAAGAAAACTTAAAATAAAAAATATAATAATTTGAAAAAACGATGTGACGATAAAATTATGTTTAACTGTTGAAGTTTGTTTAGAAACTGTGTATTGATAGCATAAATTGTAATTAGTAAATATATTTAATTGCTATTAATTAGAACTACCCAAACTCTAATTGCAAAACGTTTAGTTTAATGGGCGGAACCCTGAATGACTATTAGTGTTAGGATTTTGACCAAGAGAATTTGCGTTTTGTGAAAAGCTAGTGACACCAGAAGTGCCCGCGGTTTGTTGATTTGTTTGGGATGTAGAACTATTAAGCGGTTGGTTATTAGCCCCGGATGTTATATTAAAATGTTTTGCAATAGAGTCTGAGTATCCTGATCAGTCCAGTCAATGGCTTTTACAACATTTCCGTCAACCTTAATCTTGTCGTAATCGTATAAATTAATCTTAGCCCTGGGGCAAGCTTTCCTAATTTCGTCCAAAACTTTCCTAGTATGCATGTTTTGACGACTTTGACTGTGTGTGTAATCGTTTCGTAACCCTATCGCTTGTCCGCATGGTAAATAATTTTTTAAATTTGACCTTTTGGATTTTATGTCCTTAACGTGCTCCATAGAACCAAATGAAACAATGATGCAGCTGTTTCCAAGCCAGTGAATATCTTTGATTGCATGGATAATCCGGTAGGCTTTGTCTGCTCCAAAGTCCATACCGTCAGTAAGCATGTCTGCTCCAAAGTCCATACCGTCAGTAAACCTAGAATTCTCCAGAAAAAAAAATATTATCTATAAATTTTACTATGTAAATTCGACAATGGCGACAGCAAACCTATCACCGACAGTCGACAGTGAAAGCGGCACTAACCGCCACACGCCCCAGACTCAGCGCTCTCGCTCCCTACCGGTTCCGGCCCCCAGCAAGGGGGATAGTCAGCGGCAGCGGGAAACGGGCGCGGAAGAGGGAAGTACGGAACGAAGACCGAAACAGAGGTCGGCGCCGGACAGCCAACTGGAGTTTCGCGAGGAAACCCGACTGCTGTTAGAGGCCATGTTGAAGAAGAGAAAGGTGAGTAATTTTTAACAAACTATTGAAAAAAACTTTACACTGCGACTTGGTTCTAGTTATGAGGATTTATTAGTTGATTTGTTATCAAGAACTATTTTATAAATCCAAAATATAGTGTGTAGTTTATAATAAAAAATAACAAATAAAGTGCAGAAATTCAAGTCCAATAGGACTGATTTGTATAAAAATGCAAATATAGCTCCGAGCGATGAACATTATTAAAAATAGGAGGTAGGGGGGCAGGTTGGCTCGTCCTAGCCTAGAAATTTCAAACCTGCCTCAGAAAAAGAACAATGTAAGGCCCCTTTCCCTCTCCCTAAATTTTAATTTTTTTTATTTTAAGCAACATACCCCTCTGGAATTCTAAATGAACTACCTCCTTCTTTCCCAGCCAAATTTTAAATCTTCGTTAAAAATTTACTATCACAAAAACGTTTTTGTAGTAAAAACACTATTTGTTTGATCTTTATACAAAAATAGCCTATTTTTGTGTATAAATGTCTATAATAGTGTTAAAAATTTAAATAATATTGTAAACCGAATCCCTCTGAGTGACCCCGCTTTAAATTTCAAACTGGTCTACCCCAGATCAGTGGCGTTCCCAGGATTTCATTTGGGGGGAGGGGGTAAATACTGTAAGGTGCAGGGTTGGTACGGCGAATTTAAATTAAATTCCTTGTGCATTATTTTTAAATTTTTCCAAATAATTATTATATTTTATTCTATCTTTAAATTTTCATCTAAATTCTTTTAGTTTCAAATCATAAATTATCTAAATTCTTTTAGTTTCAAATCATAACAGGGACGTAACCAGGGGAGGGGGCGGTGGGGCGGCCGCCCCCTCCCCTGAAACGGTTGGACAGGGGGAAAATAAGGATAGTGGTTGGGCGGGGGGGGGTGCCCCCTCCCGAAATGGTCGCCAGATAGTAAAATTTGGGGGTTTTCAGAGGCTAAAAATTCAAAATTTTCTAGCGCCTCGCTAATCGCTCGGCGCCAAGCTTTAAAATAATTTTAGTACCCCAATGGACCCCCAAAAACCAAAAATTTGTTCCGCTTCGCTTTGCTCAGCGGTCACTTTTTATAGTATACTATACATACATATATATCTCGTTATTTATGTTGCCTGATGCTAATGTTATTTCAAAGTTAGTACAATAATTTTTATAAGTAATAAGTACTACACAGAAAGAAAAACAAACAATCATATTGTTTGATTTATGTACCTCCTCCCTCCTAAATTTTCCTGCCGCCTATAGCATTGGCTCGGATTTTTTCATATAGGTAGGTACCCCAGAAAACATGGAGCCGAGATGCTGCTCATGTGCTTTGGTTTACAATGCGGGTTTAGCCAAGGGGTCTGAAACTAACGTCTCTAAATTTCTTTTTTGTAAAATCCAGGCTCTGCCAATGTGTGCTTATGTAATTTTTAACTAAGAAAACATGTTTTTACCGCTAAAAACATTAGATAATACGTTATTAGGCCAAAAACAGTGTATTATACAGCTTTATCTACGTTTATCCCTGCTTTTCTAACGTTTTCAAAAATTAAAGGGCGCTCCGCCCCCCTACCCAAATTTGGGGGGGGGGGGCGGAGCCCCCCCCCGAAATTTTTTTTTGTACTAAAATCCGCCCCTCCCCCCCAAATAAAACTCTGGCTACGGCCCTTAATCATAATAATAACAGTTCCCATACTCGCATTCCAATCATACATGGGCAAGTTGGTCCGGAGTGGAGGGGGCATAGGTGTCCGACCTGCCCGGACCGCCCCCCCCCCCTGAGGACCGGTCCAGGGTACCCCTCCCCCCTAGCGCCCATTTTGGACCCTCCCCCCCTAAAATCCCGGTCCAGGCCGACCCCTGAAGGCGTTTTTGACAATCCCCCCCCTAACAGCTGTTCCACCTCCCCCCCCTTTATCTACTTCTATAGATTTAGGTATTTTTTAAGATGAACCCCGCCCATGAGGGGTGAAACACTCTCTTTACATATACAAAACAATATAAAGCTGTTAGTGCACTTCAGGCTTAGGCTTAGGCTTAGTGTAAACCTAAGCCTAAGCCTAAGCCGTTTAAAAGTTAAAAATAACAACTTTATATTGATTTTTATTGTTAAAGTGAGTCTTTCACCCCTCATGGGCGGGTCCATGTTGGGTCCATGTTGGTCCATGGTCCATGGGAATTACCGTTAGCCAGTATAACCCAATTTTCCGGTCATCGGAAAGAAAATACAGAATGGACTACTTTAAACATGGACGAACTACTTATTTAAACCCGTTATTTTTCAAAAACAACCCATTAAATTAATTTTTTTAATAAATTTTAGACAAAGTGATAAATATAAAAAAAATATCATGATAAAACTCATAAACAACCTATATCCTGGACTATAGGCCTTAGTTTTCCTAAGCAACCTAAGAAAAACCTGAAATTGAAACGTAGGTATTTTTTTAAAATGTTATATAATTGTGAATGTGTGTTGTGTACATAGGTCACCGACCTTCGACGGCGCAGGGGGGGGGGGGGGTCTTCACCCCGGGGTGTGGGAGGCCTTTGACCTCCCGGGGGGGGGTCACACCCCGGGGTGTTTTTTTTGAAAAAAAACAGGGGGGGTGGTCACACCCCAGGGTGTTTTTTTTTGACCAAAATTGACAATTTTTTGAAATTTGACCATTTTTTAAAGCATTTTTTGGGATTGTCTGGTGGGGGGGGGGGGCAAGAACGGGGCCTAGGGGGGGGGGGTGGGAAGCGGGGGGGGGGGCGGGGGGGCAGGGGTTCAAGGGGTCGATTGGGGGGGAGGGAGGGGGGAGGGGGGGGGAGGAGGGAGGGGGGGGGACACACCCCCCCCCCCCCGGCAGGGGTCAAAAATGGGCCTTAGGGGGGGTTAGGTCTCAGAGGCCGTAGGGGGGGGGGGCCCCCCCGCACACCCCCCCCCCTCTGGTGGCGTGTTGTTTTAGAGCTATCGCCTCCTCCGTGCAAATAAAATTACGTCATTTGTTTACATTGGTTCTTACTAAACAAGACACATTTACTTGCATAAAACTTTCTACTGAACTTCAAACAATAATAATGCACTCACTCACTCATATAAAAGAATAGACATATTTACATAAGCTAACTACTGTAAACCATTTTAATGGTTACTACCTGGTTTTTTGGCTATATATTCCTCATAAATATAACAATAATTTTAGTGGTCTATAAAAATTTTTATAATTTATAATAAAACTTAGGTTTTTTACAAACTGGTTGGTACGTTACATTAAAAATAAAAAAAATAAAATTCAGATGTTCATTTTAAAAACGAACCGTTTTTTAAAAACGAACGGTCGGTCCTTTTTTTTAAACGACCGGTCCGTTTTTTGCACTGCCGCCGTTCGTTAAACACTTGCCCGGCAAGTTGCCGCATGCAAAATAATGAAATAAAAACAAAATACAATGATTTATTATTTATTATGTAACCGGAAAATAGAAGAAAGTTGGTCAAACTTTTACCGGAAGCAAAAAAAATCAACAAAAAGGTACCTCTTATAATATGTTAACGTTTTTAACAGTTTCCAAAAGCTTTTTTGGCAGGTCCAGGCCATAGGTCACCGACCTTCGACGGCTCAGGGGGGGGGGGGGTCCATACCCCGGGGTGTGGAGGTTTTTGACCTCCAGGGGGGGGGGGGTCACACCCCGGGGTGTTTTTTTTGAAAAACGCCGGGGGGGTGGGCACACCCCGGGGTGTTTTTTTTTTTGACCAAAATTGACAATTTTTTGACGAAATTTGACCATTTTTTAAGCATTTTTTGGGATTGTCTGGTGGAGGGGGGTGGTCAAAAATGGGCCTTAGGGGGGGGTCAGGGGTTCAAGGGGTTGATTGGGGGAGGGGTCAAAAATGGGACTTAGGGGGGGGGGTTAGGTCTCAGAGGCCGTAGGGGGGGGGGGTGACCCCCCCCCTACACCCCCCCCCCCTTCGGTGACCTATGGTCCAGGCTTTTCCCCCCCTAAGTACCCCAGTCCAGGCGTCCCCCCCTAAGGACCCTTCAGTCCAGGCTACCCCGGGGTCAAAATTTTTCGAAAATTTGGTCCAGGCTGACCCCCCCTGCTGGGCCTACAAAATGGTAAAAAATGGGCTGACCCCGGGGTCAAACCCCCCCCCCTAGCCGTCAAGGGTCGGACACCTATGGGAGAGGGGATGATTAAATCTCAAATTAGGGGGGGGGGGGTTAAAATCCAAGAAACGCAAAATACGCATATCGTTTTTTCCTAGAGTGCACTTTACCCATATCGTTTTTATAGGTGTTTTTTGGGGGGGGGGGGCCGGGGGGGTCCACCCCCCCCCCCCTAGAGCCAAAATTTTGGACCCCCCCTAGAAAAAATCCAGGGGGCCCCCCTCCCTCCCAAAGCTCGAGAGCGGTCCGGCCTGAGCCCCCCTAGTGAGGCTGACCCCCCTCCCCCCTCCAGTCCAATTTGGAAGTATATTTTTTTATTTACTGTCAAAAACACGGTTTTTTAGTTAAAAACAGTGTTTAAATACACTTTTTAGGCTTAAATAGGCTGTTTTAATACATAAAATTCAATATTAGACCTAAAAACACTTAAATTATTGATTTAAAAAAATTTTGCTAAAAAATTAGACCCCTCTGACCACCCCCCTGCTAAATTTGAAATCTCGCACCCGTTGTGGACCCCCCTAAAAAGCCAGGGGGGTGTCCGGAACCCCCTGGACTTCCCCCCTAAAAAATTTTGGCCTTCCACCCGGGGTGGACCCCCCCTAGCGGACCCGACCAAAAACACCTATGATCGTTTTTCGATTTTGAAGGAAAAATAGGTAAAAACGCTAATTTTAGATCAAAAAGCCCTTTTTAATGCATTTTTGAGCTTTTTATTGCTTAAAACATCATAGATGAACACGGTCAAAAAGCCTAAGGGGTGGGTGTTTACCCCGGGTAAATGACTTTTCAAAATCTAGGAGGGGGGTCCTAGGGGGGTCGAACCCCTCCTAGCTTTTTAGGGGGGTCGACCCGGGGTGCGAAATTTTGAAATCTAGAGGGGGGTCAGGTGGGGTCCGGTGTCCAAAGCAAAACAGTTTTAAACCATAATAACTTTAATAATAGTTCTTTTTATAGGATAATACTACAATTTATTGAATAAAAAGCGATATTTAGGTATAAAAATGGTGTAAAAACATGAATTTGTGTTAAAAATTGACGTTTTTGCAAGAAAGTTTAGTATAAAAACGTACTTAAAATTTTCTCAAGAAAGGAGGGGGGGTCAGATTTCAAAATCTAGAGGGGTCAGGGGTGAAAAATTTGAAAATTTGGGGGGAGGGGGCCCCTGGATTTTTTTCTAGGGGGCCCCCAAAATTTCGAGGCTAGGGGGGTGGACCCCACCCTACCCCCCCCCCCTTGTTCATCTATGTAAACATTCATTTTGACCTCAAAACTTTTTTTTGTCATTTTAAAGACGTTTTTTCTTCATTTTTCCAAAATTGGAGGGGCTAACCTTCTCTCCCCCTCCCACTTCTGAGTGTGGGGGGGTTAAACCCCCCTTCTCAGAATTTTGGGGGGGGGTTAACCCCCTCCCCTCCAAGGGGTTAACCATAGGTGGACAGGGGGGGTTGGGGGGGGTTATACCCCCCCCCCCAAAATTTCGGATTTTGCTGACACCCCCCCCCCTTAAATTTGGGGTAGTCGGGGACACCCCCCCCCCCAAATTCGCCTCCCAAAGAAAAATTTTTAAGTGTTATAAAAGGACTAAAAAATTTTTCCGCGCTTCGCGCGGAGTGTTTATTACCTTATTTCCCCGTTCATTACCTTTTATTACCTTTAAATTCCCCCGCTACGCGGGCAGTTTAAATTTCCCCGCTACGCAAGCAGTTTAAATTGGCAATTTATCTTAGTTTTTCAATTGCAAATCGATTATCCCATTCAGTAGTTAAGGCATACATGTTTAATAAAACTACTATAAACACTATTATCCTTTTTTTAACGTTTTAAACACATGTTATAAATGTATAGTATAGCTATAAAAACCTTAAATTTTGTAATTAGTATCATTTGGAATTAAAATTTCTAGTGTATTTTAGCGCCTCAAATTATAAATTTTCTCCTCCGGGGGGCATTGTTCCCCCCGAACCCCCCTGACTTAATTTTTAAGATCACAGAAAATTATGTAGAAATTAGGTAAAAAAAAACAAAAGTAAAATGTATGTTCACGCGATCACCAGGAGACGATTTTTAAGCCGTTTTTAGTATATATTTTAAAAAATTTTCGCCTCCGGCGGCTGGGGGGACACCCCCAAACCCCCCGGCCGACGCTTCGCGTCGGCTGGCGCCGCTACGCGGCGCAGGCGGCGGCGCTTCGCGCCGCGTTGACAACACTTTTTCTTCCCCCCCGACCGATGCCCTGAAATGAAATCCTGACTGCGCCATTGCACATTATTATTAAAAGAATTAAAATTTATAATTTGCAATAAGGTCTTATTTTAATTTTACACAGATTTATAGCATTTATAATCTTGTTTTACGTTTTTTTCAGCGTTTTAAGCTCATTTTAAGGCAGCGCGGAATTATTGTGTACACCCCCCCTCAAAATTTGTGTCTTGCTGATGACACCCCCTCTAAAATTTGACCCCCCCCCTATACCCCCCCCCCAAAATCCGAGAGGCTGCCCACCTATGTGGTTAACCCCCCCCCCCTCAACCTCCCCGTGCCCATGTATGATTTCAATCGTGTGGGCTTGTGGGCTGGTTCAAATCGTACGGCATGTTTCCAAATATTTAACATGATCATCACATGAATCGGCACATGACCCCAGACGGTTGGGATGCATATAAGCCCAGAGTTAGGAAGAGAAATCATTGGTGAACAGACCTGGGATTACACTTTTGATTCCTCTTCAGAACTTCTAGCGCCAAAGAAGAAGTCGCCTCTTCCCCCTCTTTGATATTCCCGCTCTCCTATTTCACCTGCCTTCCTCGCCAACCCAACCCGCCATCGTCGCCGGCCAACCCCCATGGACAATAGGACTCAGAAAACCATCCAGCCCTAAAGGCTCTGTTCCATCCCAGACCTCGGCGGTCTGATTTTATCACTGCGCCGATTTACAAATCGGAATAATAATAATACATAACTCTTAAATATAATAAACTATTTATGCAATATCGTGAAAATACCAATAAGTAAACATCTAGGCACACTTGTACTTCTCGCACTCCCATGTAGCTAGGCGCCCCTGGTTCACCCAGGATATAACCTGCCTGCTACAATACTAACCCTGAAGGGGGTCTGTGCTGAGGGGCGGTAGCCCCCCAGAAATGGGGTGTCTGGCTGAGGCGCGAGAGAACCCCCTTCTAGCGGGGTCAAGGTAAAAAAGAAAAAAACAGAAAAAAGAGAAAAAAAGAAGGAAAACGGCAAAAAAGGACTAAAAAAGCGAAAATAAGGTAAAAAAACGTCTAAAATGGCTTAAAATACATTGAAATAGGCTAAAAACTGTTCGCTAAAAACTGTTAAAAAAAATTCGCGATGATGGCATCATCATTATGTCAAAAATGGCGTTCTAATTTTAGGGTACTTTTTTCATTTTTTGGCGGGGTGAGGAATAAAACGGGGGGGGGGCAATCCTCCAATAAAGGGGGGGCATTTTCAGACCGTGCACAGGTCTGCTATACATTTAAAACGTTAATAAATAATAGTTAATAGTGTTTATAGTATATACTTTTATTTAACATGTATGCCTTAACTATTAAACGGCATATTCGGTTTGAAATCGGAAACCTAAGGTAAATTGCAAAAAATTTGATGGTTTTTCGACTATTAATATGCTTTTGGAAGGTATCAGGAAAGTTTCTGTGTTAATATTAAAGAAAAAATTTTTTCTGTCCCAAGATTTAAAAAAGTCCCTCCTGTCGAAAAAATCTGGCGTCGCCGGATTTCAGGTGGGGACGGCCGCCACCCCCCCCCCCCCGCTCCTCTATTATAAGTATTTTTTGCATTAAGTTATGTTAATGTTTAGGACTTTAACGCAAACAATACGACGACGACATGTATAAACAAGAATTTTACATTATACAAAGGGTCTCTGGAAGCCAAAAAGAGTTCGGATGGGGAAGATTTGGCCTTCAAATCGTACTCCCAATCCGCTCCGAATTCATGTGTCACGCGAAGAAAACGATATCTGGCAGCAAGTTACAAATATACCAAAGGTATCATACAAAAAAGTGGTTCGGTTTTTCTTAAACTTACCTTTTTAAGGTAACAAGAGAGTCCCGACCATAGATGAACAAGGGGGGAGTCCACCCCCCCTATTCTCGAAATTTTGGGGGGCCCCCCCCTAGAAAAAAATCCAGGGGGCCCCCTCTCCCCAAATTTTCGAATTTTTCTCCCCTGACCCCCCTCTAGATTTTGAAATCTGAGCCCCCCTCCCCTCTCGGGAAAATTTTAAGTACTTTTTTTACACTAAATTTTCTTGCAAAAACGTGAACTTTTAACACAAATTCATGTTTTTACACCCTTTTTATACCTAAATATCGCTTTTTATTCAATAAAATGTAGTATTATCCTATAAAAAGAACTATTATTAAAGATATTATGGTTTAATAGAAAACAGCAAACATATAATGAAAAAAGGGTTGAAAACAAAAAAAAAACAAACATGCCACAAAGACTTGTAAAAAAATTTTTTTTACTAATTTTTTACAAATGTAAAATTGTTTTGCTTTGGACACCGGACCCCACCTGACCCCCCTCTAGATTTCACGATTTCGCACCGGTTCGCCCCTTCTAAAAAACTAGGGGGGGTTCGACGTTGACCGTTTGACGTTTGAGTCGACCCCCCTAGGACCCCCTCCTAGATTTTGAAATGTCATTTTCCCGGGGTAAACACCCCCTAGCTTTTTGGTCGTGTTCATCTATGGTCCCGACAGAAAAAAGGGTTAAGAAGGGGGGTGGTTATTCTTCTTTGTCGTTTGATGCTGATCAGATTTAGTGGCTCTTACCATCTTTTGATTCTGGAAGATCAAAAATTTTAGAAGGGTTTCAATTCAAAAGGCTCTAATGAAAAATTGTTTGTTCTAACTTATTTTGTGTTTGAAACTGTTATTAAATGTGCTTAATTTATTTCAGTTTATTATAAGTGTTGTATGTCATTAAATAAAAATATAATAATTATTCAACAAAGTTTTTCTTAAACTTTACGTTTTTTAATATAACTTTTTTAGTGTTTTTTACCAACGGCCAGACTTTCATTCATAGATGAACACGGTTAAAAAGCTAGTGGGGGGTGTTTACCCCGGGTAAATGAAATTTCAAAATCTAGGGGGGACCTAGGGGAGGTCGAACCCCCCCCTAGTTTTCTAGGGGGGGTCGACCCGGGGTGGAAGATTTTGAAACCTACAGGGTGGTCAGATGGGGTCCAATTTTCAAAACAAAATACTTTTAAACCATTAAATGTTTAATAATAGTTTTTTTATATAATAATACTATATTTTATTGTATAAAAAACGATATTTAAGTATAAAAAGGGTGTAAAAACATGAATTTGGGATAAAAATTCACGTTTTTGGAAGAAAATTTAGTGTTAAAAAGTACCTAACATTTTGTCGAGAGGGGAGGGGGGTCGGATTTCATAAACTAGAGGGTGTGTCAGGGGTAAAAAGTTCGGAAATTTGGGGGGAGGGGGGCCCCTGGATTTTTTTCTAGGGAGGGGCCCAAAATTTCGAGGCTAGGGGGGTGGACCCCACCCTACCCCCCTTGTTCATCTATGGTTTCATTCAGCGCTGGTCTGGTCAAATAAACTGTCATTTAGTAAATATAACCCTATGTTTACTAAATGTTTGTTTACTAAATTACTTCCGAATTTGTTTTGACGTTTTTTGACCAAATATCATTCTAGAGATAATTTGAAACGTCTCCACTGGAAGCCCAGGAAGACATTTTGTTGGTTGATGATATAATATATTTTATAGAAAAATCGTCTTTTACTGATTCAAAACCTCTGTCTGACGAATTTCAAATTAAAACTGACAGGCAGGGATCGGTGGTTACACAGAAAGATCAAAACTTTGATTGGCAAACAGGAACCAAGCGGTTTCTGCCCCCGCCACCGCCTCCACCACCACCGCCTTTAAAACGTTTGCTATCTTCCAAAACGCCTCCATTTATGCCTCCAAAATTGCCTTCAAACATGCCTCCATTTATACCTCCGGATCTGCCTTTAAAATCGCCTCCAATACCTTCATTGCCAAAGGCAGCAGGGGCATCCGAATTCACGGGATTGGTAGCAGAATCCTGCGGTATCTGCCGGGAAATCCGGGCGGGAAGCTTCGCGCTCCCTGAGGAACTTGGCGCCCCGTCGTCGTCTCAAGGTATTTAAAGATGCGGTCCGAAGTCAAACTTTTTATCTTCGATTTTGATGATTTTTGGTTGAAACCTTGAAAATTTTTACCCCTGCTCCCAATAGCCCACAAAAAATTTTTTAACTAAATTAAACTCTGCACCCAACCTTTAAGCGATTTTGAAAAAATAATTTCGAAGTCCAGTTATAGTTTTGAAACTAGAGGGCTTTTATTATGTTGTATTTTCGAGGTAAATCACACTTTTAAATCTAGGGTGCACAGACTTGTGCACGTTCTGGCGATGCCCCACTCCGTTTCCATTCTCCCCCGCTCGAAAATAAACAATAATGCGCCATTTTTGACTTAGTTTCGCGAAAATTTTTGTTTTTAACGTGTTTTAACGAAAATTAAGCTATTTCAGACCTATTTCTATTTAATTTTTTTGTCCTTTTTTCCATTCGTTTTTTTTATTATTTTTATTGCTCATTCTCGGTTTGAAAAAATTGCTCACCCCGTGCATGCTTCTCCTCTCTCACCGTTTTGGAACCATTAATTTTTGAGGTTCCTTAACTTAAGGCTTTTAGATCCGTTCCAACCCCCAGTTTCTAGCTTATATCTCGAAACTCCCAATTTAACGGTTGTGAAACAAGAAAACAGTGCCAAATAAATTTTTGTTAATCATCTCAAAATGACGTTATTTCTTAATATAATTTACCGCACTTTATGATCTATTCTTATCATTCTATCTATTACACTATCTTTTTTTATAAATTTATATCAGAAATATTTGCGTTTAAGAAACTGCAGTCTTTGGCTTTAACATTTAATCTGCATTCGTTAAAACCCACTGTTTTGAAAGCAATGTTAGTAATACGATTGTCCATGTTCAGGGACAACAATTTCCAGTCAGGCCAGTTCTAGAAGTACTCAGAAACTAGACAGCAGTGACAGTGACAAAGAAAGCAGCAGCAGTTCCGGCGGTAAAGGACGACGATTGTTGGAGGGTCGAACGAAAAAGAGCCTGTTCAAACGTGCCAAGGAGCGAGTCTACCAGAGTTTCAAGCGACCCGCCCGAGCCAAAGCTAGAAGAGCGCTTACCGCCAAAGGTCAGTCGCCAGCCAAACATGAATGAAGAATTTAGAAAAATGTAGAGGGAGCACGGAGATGGTGAACCACTTAAAAACACTGAAAATTTATTGTATTGTTATTTTTTACCAAAGCACAATAGCACAGTACAATCTGGCTGATATTTTCGGTCAAAACCTCGATTTTATGAGCACCAGTAGAAAAGAAAAAAGAAAGTACTGATATGATCTAAATGATTAAGTTTCTCGATCATTTCGGTTTATTTTTATTAATAATTACTGCGTATTTTTTTACTTGTCCACTGTGCGTTCACTTATTAAAATTTAGCTACAAAAACGTTTTTATTGCCAGTTAGTTTAATCAATCCTCGAAGTCCATTGAAAATCAATTACAAAACAAAATTTTAAAAAAAATTGAACTTTTTCACAAAGCTTTAGAATTACATGTAAAAAAGGTACCTAATAACTTTCACTCGGGTTTGTTTTTTATTACCCTACTTGGGCTGTCGATTGACACGTGTGAAGCCTCCGATTCGACCGCCGTCCGACACTCCGCGAAGAGAACGAGACCCGCTACGATTGTGACAAGAAGCGCAAGCGACAGTTCGGCCAAACGGTAAGTTACCAAATCGTCGTTACTACGGCAAAATAAGCCACAAGCGCTTCTTTTTATTGTTGACCCGACGGGTTAACGTTTTACGGTAACTACTTGTAATTAAAATTTAAATTATTTGTTATTTATTTTCAGTATTCAGTCCTAAGATTTTTTTTAAACCAAGAGAAATGGTTGAAGCAAATTCGCCTGTGTCAAATTTTTTATATGTTGGATTCAATAAATAGCTAACTGAATTTATAATCTCGAGCCTAGCTTTACTTTAAAAATAAAGCTTGTGCAACAAAATCGTGAAAACACAGAAATTGCTAATCCCACGGCCGATGTAGCCATACATGGGCAAGTTGGTCCGGATTGGGGGAAGGGTTAAACCCCAAATTAGGGGGTGGGAGGTAAAATCCGAGAAACGCAAAATACCCATATCGTTTTTTTTTTTTTTCTGGAGTGCATTTTACCCATATCGTTTTTCGATTTTAAAGGAAAATTAGGTAAAAACGCTAATTTTAGGTCAAAAAGCCATTTTTATAGCATTTTTGAGCTTTTTATTGCTTAAAACATATTTATTTTGACCTCAAAACTTAAGTTTGGAGGCAGTTAGAAGTCATTTTAAAGACATTTTTTTCTTCATTTTTCCAAAATTGGGGGTTAACTTTTCCTCCTCCCCCCCACTTCTGAGTGGGGGGGGTTAAACCCCCCTTCTCAGAATTTGGAGGGGGTTAACCCCCCCAACCCCCCCGTGCCCATGTATGGATGTAGCCAGTATTTCCGAAGGGAGTTTGAAGGTGTTTGATACCATAGCAGTTTCGATTCTTTTGTTTATCCTTGGAGCTTTTGTTGTTTTTTTTTATTTAGCGATTAGGCTCAATTTTTGAATATAGTGCGCGTTTACCACTATGCGTTTTGCTATCCTTAACCTAAATACTCCACACTTTTATTACAGTTATCGAATAATCTGGGGAGGGAAACCGGAAGTGTTGAAACCCCCGCCGCCGCGGCGAAAACGCCGAAAGTCGGAAAGATCAAAAGAAGACGACCGGAAATTCTCTTTGACGGCGACCATCCGTTCTTGCTCTTTCGGCCAAAAGGAAAAACACCGATTATTCAGTCGAGATTCGGGCGAAAACGGTGAGTGAATAAATTATATAAGTAAAGCTTTTTAATTTTTGAAGTAGAAAATAGAATAGAATAGAATAAGTTTATTGTTGCAAAGGTTACGGTTATGTAACACACTTACAATACAACAAAAGAAAGTAATAATCACAAATGTTATTATATACAAAAAAAACAAAACAACAATACATGATATGAAATAAAAATAGACAAAAAATGCAAAAAATTCAACAATAAGCATAATTATTGTGGTTTCAGTTTTATTAAACCGTCAATAAACCCTTGTTTTGGGACAAGGGGTCGCATTCTGGGGCGCTGTTAAAAGTTATCCCGGGATAGCTTTTTTTACGTGTTAAAGGATGCGAGTGAAAAATCAATTTTATCTAGGTTAAAACCAGCGTAAATTTTTTCTATTGTTTTAAGTAATAAGAATTTATCCAACGCGAGAGGTGGGTAAATATTGTCTCCTGCAGGATTAATTTAATAAAAAATAAAAATACGCGCATTGATGAAAATTCTCATTTTGCGCGAGGTGGTTTTGCAGCCCGAGAAAAAAAAATTTAAAAAAGTCGTTGTTTCAATCATTTTCTCTTCCATATGCGGCAGTTTTATTACTTTACAATATTATATATTTTATTTTCATTGGATTGGATTTATTGGGTTAACTGCAAAGTGTTGCGTCAGAATGCGACCCCAGTTTTTTTGCAGCCGTAATGATAAATTCAAGATAAACAAATTTTTTGACTATTTTAGTTGTTATCCATGAGTCAACTGCTGACCAGTGAACTGCCCTCCCCCTTCCCCGAAATTTTATTGAGGGAAAGGCAATTACTAAATGGGGGACAAGCAGGGGAGGAAAAAAACAAGAAAAAGGGACAAAATAGCTAAATTTAAGTAAAAATAAGCTCAAAATGGCGTAAAATGTATTAAAATCGGCTAAAAACTGCAAAAATTTTGCGAAAATGGTGTCATAATAGGTTAAAAATGGCGCCATAATTGTTGGGTACTTTTTCATTTTTGGGCGGAGAAGGAGGGGTTGGGGAACAGCCACTAATCTTCCCGGAAAAGGGCATTTTCAGACCGTGCAACTGTGCAAGTGGCATATTCTGCAACTGTGTTTTGTTATGTCCTGTCCTGTCAGTACAAATCCATTGCTCCCATTAAAGTTATATTTTGGCCTCCAGCGTACAGAATTTTTAAAAAAATTTTGTACAAACCATAGTTTCAATTGAAGTATAATTAATGTATTGACAGGGCCTTATGTTCAGTCTAACCATTCAGTAAGATTTGCAGACCAACAAACACCGAGGTCATCGACTGAAGCAAAGCATATAAAGCGATCACCAGACAAAGGTAAACATAGGAGATCTTAAAAAAAATTTTAACTGAGAAAATGCATAACGTTGTTTTATTGTTGATCTGGTTATGCGTTAAATAAAAAAAATAATTTTGTTTATATTATGAATTTTGTTATAGAAAATGTTATAAATTTGGTATTAAACAAGCAGAATATCAATTAATAAGTTTTTTTTGATAAATATAAGACCAAATTAGATTGAATCAGTGGTTTTTTTTTAATATGAAAAAAAAACTTAAAACCTTTAGTTACTGTGTGTCGGCCTGGTTTTGAACCATAATCTTTTTTTTAAGACTATGACCGCCTGCCTCACGGAAATGTTTTCACAGCCGGTGGACGTCCCCCTTGGCTGCGCGGGGAATATTTTCGAAGAACAGTTCAAAACGCAAAGCTGTTGAAGCGGTTCAAAAGCCTCGTGAAGGACGGGAATTCTTCTGGAATATCAGCCGTCACCGCTAAGACAATCACAGCCAGTGGAGTGCTACACAAAAACAGCGCCGGGGTTTCGACAGGTATAGTGATGTGCCTCGGAGCTCCTAAGCGGAGGTTCGCTTTTAGGAGCTCCGCCCTATTTTTGTACTAAGTTTATAAATAATTAGAGAGTGATATCACGAGTGATGTGTATTATTATTTTGTCAAATTTTTTTACAGATTAAATTTTTTTTTTCAAAACTTATTTAAAATAGAAAATAGTCCTAAAAATGGAGATAGAGTACCTCTAAATAGATTTCAAGCTTAAATAACCTTAAAATCGCTCATTTAAGTGGCGGAGCTCCAGGGCTCCCTCCGTTTTTAATGGCCGGAGCTCCGGAGCATGATATTGAAGGGTAGTAACATCACTATTATAGATAAGTTTTTTTGGTTTTTCGCCGTATCAATTCTCCAATTAATGTGTTTGAAAGTCCAAGCCTAACCTTATATGTTTTGAGAAGGTTTACACTGAAATTATGAGCGCCCTGCCCTTTAAAAATTTCAAGGGATTGCTTTGCGAAGCACAAATATCACTTCCCTCTGCTACCTGTCATTTACCCAGTGGTTTACTCTCCTAAAGAATTCAGCCAAAAACATCAAAGAGCCCAGCTCTACACATCTTTTTTTATTACAATTTTAGTGTAGTGCCTTTTAAAACACACCACCATCTTTTTTAAAACACACCACCAACCACCAAACTATCGTTAATTTTATGTGAATACATAATGTAAATAATTCTATCGTAGAAAATCCGAGTAATTTAATAGGTGATTCAATCTTTGTTGTTGTTTTTTAATAATAAAAAATGCTCAGTCTAAGATTTTTTCTTCTACATTCATCTTGCTAATTTAATATACTATTAGAATGACGTTTCAACCGTTGCAGGCGAAAACAAACAGTCTACCTTGTCGATTACAAATAATGGAAGCATTTCAACCGCGGAAAATCCGCACATTGTAAAGGATAATGAATTGACTGATTTAAGACAAAAACCCGACCGACCTGACAGGTTTCCGGAACACATTCAAATACAATCAAGTATGGATAAAATAATAATAATAAAATAGGAAATTAATTTTGCTTGTGCTGTTGAAAATCGCAGCAGAAATTTTTGAATAGTGATCTGTATCATTCCCAACCCAAACTTATGGAATTGTCATACTGTTACTAATTCTTTGTTAAATAATTATTATGTATAGTTTATGAATTTTAAAAAGCTGCCGCCAGAGTTTGGAGGTTTTTATAACACGTTCTAGTTTAATTATAACATCATGCATTGGCAAAACAACCTTTAAACCACCCTGGTACAACTTTAAAACAACCTTTACTTCGACCATGGGCGTAGCCAGGGGGTCTAGGGGGTCTAGACCCCCCTCTCCCCTTTTGGGTCGGCAAAGGGAAAAATTTGGGGTTAGAACCCCCCCCCCCCTTTTTGGGTCGCGAAGCATAAAAATTTGGGAGTCTAGAAGGACCATTTTTTTAAAATTGTTCTCGCGCCTCGCTCCGCTCAGCGCTCGATTAATTAATAGTCTCCATTTTCAAATTTGTGTTAGTTTGTTTTGTAATCTTGGTATGACCACGCTGGATCCACCCCATTCTTAAGGTTTTAATTGGTCTTCACTTCCAAATTTGTGTTACTCTGTTTTGTAATCTCGACCACGATAAACTCCCCTTATTAGATTGTTATATAGTGGGATTAAAAATTCAAAGGTTAAGAGAAGTAATTTTAAAAACATTTTCTCGCACTTTTCATTGCTCAGCTGTAAATCAATGTTTTCTTTTTTCAGTTGTTAGGGTTTTGAAAATCAAAAATTTCAAGGTATAAAATTGTTTGTAAAAAATTTTTTCTTCGCTATATAGACTTATTTTAATTGAATAATAGAAATATAATTAAGTATGTGACATAAACAAGGTAATAAACACTCCGCGCGAAGCGCGAAATTTTTTTTAGTCCTTTTATAACGTTTAGGATTTGGACTTCCCTGGACCCCCCTCCTTTCGGAAATTTTGTTCAGGGTTGGACCCCCCTTTCCGAAATCCTGGCTACACTCATGACTTCGACATAGGCTATTGAAGAAAAATTAAAGAATTATTAATTAGGATTTAAATGCGCAAGGATTGCGGAATCAAGTTAAAATTTTAAATTGCTTATAAAATATAAAATGTACCAACTAACATGGGAGAGTTGGAGTGTTGTCAAAAATTAATTCTTAAAGTAAAGGAAATAAAATGCAACCTTAGGAAGTATTAACCCGAGTAATTCAGCTTTTTCCATTTAACGGGGAGGGGGCACTTTACGCGTTTTTTTTCTTAAATTTAACCGGCGGTCTTCGGTCACTCTGGTTTAAAGGGCTTCTAACGAGGTGTGTTAACTCACGGAGGATGTAGAAAGGGATGATCCAGACACGCCAGGCTTGTTGGTCAAATATATAAGCAGATCGGAGAGAGGGAGATTGTGAAGCTGTTTCCTTACTCCATCGATCACCTACAGTTCATTCTTCTGCAAACCGTATTTTTAATTAACCGATGGTTAAAGTTGACGCTTTAATGTTTAAGTAAAATAAACGCGTTTTTGCACTAACTGTAATTGGAACCTAAATTAAGGGATGCAAAACATTTATAAAAATGTAACTGATACAAAAATGTTTGCAACTAAAATAGGAATTCACAATACGATTAAGAAAAAAAATTTAAATAAATAAAAAATGTAAAGAAATACTATAAAAACTTTGGAATAGGCAAATTACGAATAAAAGATAAAACATATAAATTAGATTAGAAGTAGGAATAAAAACATTTAAAATGTGACTAATATAAAATAGAAGTAAGCTAAATATAATTTAAATACATAAAGCGCTATAACGTTTTATGTATTTTTGAAAATTTGTATAGCGTTTTATGTATTTAAATTATATTTAGCTTTACTTCTATTTTATATTAGTCACATTTTAAATGTTTTTATTCCTACTTCTAATATAACTTTGTATGTTTTATCTTTTATTTGTAATTTGCCTATTCTAAAGTTTTTATCGTATTTCTTTACATATTTTATTTATTTAATTTTTTTTGTTAATCGTATTGTTTATGACTATCCAATTAAAGAATTATTCATGACTCTCTAAAAAAACAAGTATAAAATAACCCTTTGGAATTTATTTGTCCTAAAACCGCTGCAAATTCGCAAAAGCGGTTGCGCGTCACTGCTGCTCAGTGTTAAAGTCCGCATCGGATTCGTAATCGGCGCAGAGTTTAACACTGAGCAATGGTGGCGGAGAATCTCTTCTGAAGGTATTTAGCGGAAAGAATTCCTAAGGATTAAACAGCTAAATTATGAAGCGAGTACCACTATCTTCTTTTTTCATATTCAAAACATTAATTTACTGAAAGAAACTACCTTTCACGCACCTCAGAAAACATAGATGAACTATTTTCAACCGACTAATTATATAAACGCAGGTCTTTTTTCGAATTCGGAGTTCAGCTTACTGAATTATTCTAGACACAAGTCTACAAACAACTTTTTCGTTCCAACATTGTGTGTTTAATAGAATTTAAACTTTGAAATATTTTAGCGAAGAACAGCAACAATTTATTATCGCCTTCGTTTGGAATACGCAGTTTAACACTTGGAAGTCCGCCCGTTCTACAAGACAATAAATCCATTCGTCTTGAGCCGATCGATTTGAACCCACACTCTAACAAGTTCCCTGAAGAAATTCCGGAAACTTTAGGTATTTTCTGTTTTTGTAAAACTTTTAAAATAATTTTATCTATTGACTACTGTATAATTTTTTTATATTATCTAAATATATAACCATAGATAGATCATGAATAGGTAAGTTTGTTGGATTTTGCATTTCGGGTCATATGACGGGTGATGGTTACTGTTGTTATAGGTGGGCAGGGACAGAAAATTAATGGGAGTTATAGCCCAATGCCCTCCGCATGCGCATCCATTGTTTAAAAAATCTGCAATTGTGAATGGAATCCTAAACCTAAATCCAATCCTAAATCCAATCCTAAACCAAAAAATGGGCCGTTGGGAAGTCTCAATAAATATTTACCCGGCTTCGGCAGCCACAAATAGTTTTCAAGTTCCGCTAATAAAATTAAAGGAAATTGTCCGTCTCTGTGGTGGTACCTTAGGTTGATAGTTTTTGGAATTCTTATATAAATATAGTGCTAAATGTGGGCGTTTTATTATAACAATTCATTACCAGACCTGTGCACGGTCCGGAAATGCCCCCCCGTTTTATTGGAGGATTTGCCCCCCCCCCCTGTCAAAAAAGGACCCTAAAATTATGACGCCATTTTTGACCTATGATGACTGACGACATCATCACGAATTTTTTGCAGTTTTTAGTCTATTTCAATGTATTTTAAGCCATTTTAGACCTATTTTTACCTTTTTTTCGCTTTTTTTGTCCCTTTTTTCCCTTTTCCCTTCTTTTTTTCTCTTTTTTTCTCCTTTTTTTTTCTCTTTTTTTCTTTCTCCTCTGCTTGCCCCCCCCCCGTTTTATTGCCCCCCGTTTCAAAAAAGTTGCCCCCCCCCGGGCCCCCCCCCCCCCATTTTGAAATTGCCCCCCCCCCGTTTTAACCCCGGGGGGGCAGTGACAGGTCTGCATTACATTTTGTTTCTGATTTATTAATATTGTGTTAATAATTATAGTTTTTTAATTATTATGATATCTATTTTTAGAAAAAACGTTGAACGAAAAGATTTTGGCCTCTGCGCCTAAAAACCAGAATCAGCAGCATCTTCAGGGCGCAACTTACGATCAAAAGATCTCCTTCATCGCGGATCGGTTGGCGGAAATCGGGGACAAGTATCGAGTCAGTCAAAATGTGGCAGAGGAGTTGCAAGTACGTTTCGTTTGTCTGTTTGTTTGTTTGTTTGTTCGGTGTTTTTTTTTACTGAATTGGAACTTAAAACAGAGAGCGGTGATTGGTACCAGCATAGTAGCATCATTGCAGGTGGAATAAAAAAATATTGGTATATAAATGGCCATAGTATAGTATAACCAAAACGATACATGGGCAAGTTGGTCCGGAGTGGGGGGGTTAAACCCCAAATTAGGGGGAAGGGTTAAAATCCGAGAAACGCAAAATACCCATATCGTTTTTTTTTTCTGGAGTGCATTTTACCCATATCGTTTTTTGATTTTGAAGGAAAAATATGTAAAAAACGCTAATTTTAGGTCAAAAAGCCCTTTTTATTGCATTTTTAAGCATTTTATTGCTTAAAACATTCATTTTGACCTCAAAACTTAAGTTTGGAGGCAGTTAGAAGTCATTTTAAAGACATTTTTTTCTTCATTTTTCCAAAATTGGGGGGGGGTTAACCTTTTCTCCCCCTCCCCACTTCTGAGTGGGGGGGGTTGTTGTTGTTGATAACCTGAAACTTATCTTCCCTATGCAGATTATGCAAAGGGCAGGCGCTAAGACAAGCCAGGAGGGGCGAAAATGTCTCACCCGTATGGTTAAGACTCTTCGTCCAACATTAATAACAATGTTGGCAACCTTTACCGCTAGAGTGTTCACTACATCCAGTGTTCACCCATTCCGAGGTCTTTGTCTAAAGGATTTTTTAAGTCGTGCCTAATATTGATCTTACTATTTAACGTCGTACATGGTCAGTATAGGTGTTCCTGCAAGGCCAGTGGTACAAACTCCACACACAATGGAGCTGTATTTGTCCACTGGTTTGCTAGATGGAAAACTGCCATGTGTGGCCGACGTACAACAACAAACACTCTAGCCATGCCACGCTGGACACATTTCTATAAAAGAAAAGATCCAGCAACCAGGTTTAGGTGGTAGTGAAACCCGTAGGCCCGTTAGATGCTGTCCGAAGGTCAGCACAGTCCTGGTGGCTCAATGGCACGGGGGGGGTTAAACCCCTCTTCTCAGAATTTGGGGGGTTAACCCCCCCAGCCCCAACCACCCCGTGCCCATGTATGACCAAAACTATAAAGTGTTACAACTATATTATATTTTTTTATATTATTTAAAGAAATTATCAAAAACTAAATACGAAAAAAACCTAAGACCTCAATGTCCAAGTTAAGGAGCACCACCACTTGCAATGTCCTTAAATCTCAATGTCCAAGTTAAAGAGTTTAAACACTTGGAATTGTGTTGAATTTTGTTTGAACGATGTTACATTTTTCATCATATTTTGGCTACTTACGGTTATGATGTTAAAAAAACAACATTAGAACTCGAACTTAAAACTAACACTAAAATTCAAACTGCTTACTCCGGATTAAGTAACTGAATATCTTCCCGAGTTTACACACTGTTGTTCGAAAACTAAAAAATATATGTAGTACAAAAAATATATGAGAACAATTGATTGCACTATATCGCTTACCATAGGTGGGCAGCCTCCCGGATTTTGGGGGGGTTATAATACCCTACCCCCGAAATTTGGGGGCGTTCCCAAAAATTTTTTGGGGGTATACCTTAAATACGTGGGTGTAGCCAGTGGGGTCTAGGAGGTCTAGCTGGACCCCCCTTTCGGGTCGGCAAAGGGAAAAATTTTGGGTTAGATCCCCCTTTTGGGTCGCCAAGAATAAAAATTTGGGGGTCTAGAAAGGCCATTTTTAAAATTTTTCTCGCGCTTCGCTCCGCTCAGCGCACGATTAATTATAGTCTCCACTTCCAAATTTGTGTTAGTTTGTTTTGTAATCTTGGTATGACCCCCGCGCGGCGCACGGGGGGGGGGGGGGGGGGCAGGGGGAAGGGGGGAGGGGGGGGGGGGCGGGGGGGACTTTTTTGAAACGGGGGGGGGCGATAACACGGGGGGGGGGCCAGACAGGGGGAAAAAAAAAAAAAAAAAAAAAAAGAAAAAAAAAAAAAAACAAAAACCAAGCAGGAAAGAAAAAAAGAGAAAAAAAAAAGAAGAAAAGGGAAAAAGGGGAAAAAAAGCGGATCCACCAAAAAAAGCGGAAATAAGGTAAAAACAGGTCTAAAATGGCTTAGAAAGTACATTGAAATAGCAAAATAAAAACTGCAAAAAAATTCGCGGGGGTCTTCACTAGGTCCAAAATGGCGTCACTCTGTTTGGGCATTGGGGGGGGGGCAAAAAACGGGGGGAAAAAACACCTGGTACCATCTTGATACGACCACGTTAGATCCACCCCATTCTAAATGTTTTAATTGGTCTTCACTTCCAAATTTTGTGTTATTCTTTTTTAATCTATACGACCACGATAGACCCCCCTTAATTGTTATATAGTTGGATTAAAAACTCAAAGGTTAGGAGAAGTAATTTTAAAAACATTTTCTCGCCTTTTGCATTGCTCAGTTGTAATTCAATGTTTTCTTTTTCAGTTGTTAGGGTTTTGAAAATCAAAAATTTCAAGGTATAAAATTGTTTGTAAAAGTTTTTTTCTTGGTTTTACAAACTTATTTTTATTTAATAATCGGAAAATAATTAAGTATGTGACATAACCAAGGTAATAAACACTCTGCGCGAAATTTTTTTAGCCCTTTTTTATTTGTTCAGGGTTGGATCCCCCTTTTCGAAATCCTGGCTACGCCCATGCTCAAATACCCCATTTTTAGCGTTTTTAGTACTGGCGCTTCCCCCAAATTTTAGAGGGGGTGTCCCGAGTACCCCCAAATTTTAGGGGAGGGGGGTGTCCGTGTCCGGGGTACCCCCAAATTTTAGGGGGGTGGGGTGTCGGCTATAATCGGTATTTTTTTGGGGGTATAACCCCCCTCCGCAACCCCCCTCCCACGGCCACCTATGTCGCTTACCCCCATAATATTAAAATTCATCACAATTTACACTGTGCATCAAACAAAAAACATTTTGTATGACATCAGAAGTTCTAAAAAAGTAAAGTCTTGCCACCTGAAAAAACCTAAATGACGTATTAGTCATATTTTTTGTGTATATGACGAATTGTATACGTAAACTAATAATAAATTTATAATATTAAATAAAACTATTTTTGTAGTATCAAGAATTCGACGAGTGTCGTGTATCTCAGGCTGCTGAAAACCACGAGGTGCTGACCGAGTTGGAAAGAGATTTAGTAAACTGGGTTCAAATCAGGGGCAATGATATACAGCGAATGGTAAGTTTTGTACTAATTACAAAATCTTTTAGGGTTGCGTTAAGCTTTATAATTAATCAAATTAGTTTTGATCCAGTTAGGTTAAAACCCTGATGTAGATCTGTTTTAACGGATCAAAACGTCGGAAATAAATTATTATTTGGAAAGTTTCATAGGAAACGGAAACGTATGTAAAAAGCCTTATTTTGACTATTTTTAAAAAGTCATATCAATTGTTGAACCATTAAAAATATTTCGACAAAAACAGTGTCAGGGCACAGAATAATCGTACCAGAAAAAATTATTAAAATCGAAGTCAAAAAGTTTGATTCTGTACCATACTTTTAAACCAACTAATGTTACCTTCACGTTTAAAGTGTTCATAAGGTATTAAAGTGATACATTTTGTATTTAATGGTGTTTTCGATCATAATACATTTTGAATTTAATTTAGTGTTTATTAGGAGTTTTTTGTGGTATTTTGATTTTTTAAACTTTGCGCTACAGTTTCAGGTTCCCCCGCCGGAAGAGCTGGTGGAAGGCTTGGCGGATACTTCGGATAGCGAAGAGTTCGGACGGATTATCGATCGAGCGGCGGGTGGGACGGACATGGACACCAGGACCCGGATGGCCAGGAGCTTCCAAGTCACGGCGGAGGCTGCAAGGTGGGGCGTTAATTTTTCTTATTTCTCGTCGTTACTACGGCAAAATGAGCCACTTTTATTATAAAATACACGTGACTGTGACTTAACCTGTATTTAGTAGGATCCTGTTTTAAATTTAAAATGAGTCACAGGCACGCATACTTTATACGAACTGTGGCTCATTTTGCCGTAGTAATGACGTTCTGTTCTAGAATTAGTCGTAGTTGGTTATGTTTCTACTCCCATGATATTAGGCCTTGATGTTTGGGTGTTATTAAACGGAGAGGCTCCGGGGTTTGCCTTAAGCGTAAGCCTCTGTAATTTTGAAAAACTCTTAGTTAAAGTTCAAACGACTGTTGACATAACGTTTTAGTTGGTCATTTGAATTTATCCATAGCCGCTCTGCCTCAACGAAATTTTTTTTTAAATTTGTTTTTGTTGAAGTAGGGCTGCTATGAATAAATCCAATTGGCCAACTAAAACGCTATGTGGCCAATCTTCTAAACTTTAACTAAACGTTTTTCAAAATTACAGAGGCTTTAGGCGAACAAATCTGAGTTAGCTCAAGTGTTAAAATCGTACAATTTTACAAAATTCAAATTTCAGGTATTAAAACCAAAAACATAAAATAACTAAAACATGAGACGCCTTAAAAAAAGTCAGAACAATTGACTGTAAAAAAACGTAGGGCAACTAATTTAAATTTGGCCAGTCTTAATTTTGGCCTTCGTGAATTACGTATGGCTGGATACATCGTAATGTCATGTATCTATCCATACGCAGTTGATTTCATAACTTTGCGCATGGCAAAAATTACAGCCTGTGGCGGAAATTAAGCCTGGTCCAATTTAAGTCAGTTACCCTACTATAACTTTAAAAATAACATTTAAATGGGGTATCTTTGCGCAAAAATTGTACTTTTGAAGTGCCATTTAAATGGTCTCTTTTTTAAACAGTGTTTTTGGGTGGCTGATTTATCCGTTATTATATAGTTTTGCTAAACACAATGCAAAACTTAATTAGGTGCCGATTTTTATGACATATAAACTAAGGAAAATAAAATTAGCAGAGCAGAGACAAGAGTGAAAATTTGATCTTGAAGCAAAGCCCAGGGGTCGCATTCTGAAGAAACCCTTATCCATTTCAAAGAAAATAAAAAATTAGATATATATTGTAAATAAATAAACCTGCCGCATATGGGACTGAAAATGATTGCAATGAATTTTTTTAAGTTTTTTTCTTGCGCCGCAAAACCACCTCACGCAAAATAAAAAAAAATAATCAATGCGCGTATTTTATTTTTTATTAAATTAATCCTACGGGAGAAAATATTTAACCACCTCTCGAGTTGAATAAATTCTTATTCTTAAAACAAAAGAAAAAATTTAACCCGACTTTTACCTAGGTAAAATTGATTTTTCATTCGCATCCTTAAGCACGTAAAAAAATTTAACCTGGGGTAAATTTAAACCGCGCGTCAGAATGCGCGCCCGGATTAATATTTTGATAAAAATAATAAAATAAATTAACATGCAGTTAGTTCTTCAGCTTAAAAATATTGTAATGAACAACCGAATCTCTGTTTGTGTGCTAAATTTCATGTACACTCTGACGTATAACGTAATGGTAGTGGTAGTGGTCTCAAGTAATACGATAACAAAACGATGATGGTCATCTGCATAGTTGAACACGGTCACCGAAGCTAAGGGGTGTTTACCCCGGGTAAATGACATTTTAAAATCTAGGTCTTAGGAGGGTCGAACCCCTCTAGTTTTCTAGGGGGTTCGACCCGGGGTGGAAGATTTTGAAACCTTGAAGGGGTCAGGTGGGGTCCAATGTCCGAAGCAAAATACTTTTAAACCATTAAAGGTTTAATAATAGTTTTTTATAAGATAATACTACATTTTATTGAATAAAAAGCGATATTCTGGTATAAAAAAGGTGTAAAAACATGAATTTGTGTTAAAAATTCACGTTTTTGGAAGAAAATTTAGTATAAAATATATTTTTAAAAAAATTAAAAATTTTCTCGAGAGGGGGGTCAGGAGAAAAAAAAAATCGAAAATATAGGGGAGTGTGGGAGGGGGCCTGGATATTTAAATATTTTCAATTTAAAAAAATTTAAAATTTTCTCGGGAGGGGGCCTGGATATTTTTCTGGGGGGTGGCCAAAATTTCTAGGCTAAGGGGGGTGAACTTCACCCTACCCCCCCCCCCTCTTGTTCATCTATGGACATCTGTGGATTTAGAGTAATATCAAAATATCACCGAGTCCGAAGCATAGGTGTTTTTGGTCGGGTCCGCTAGGGGGTCCACCCTCGGGTGGAAGGCCAAAATTTTTTAGGGGGGGTTCAGGGGGGTCCGGACCCCCCTGGCTTTTTAGGCGGGGTCGACCCTGGGGGCGAGATTTCAAATTTAGGGGGGTCAGGGGGCTCCAATTTTTTAACAAAATTTTTTTAACTTAATAAATTAAGTGTTTTTAGGTCTAAATTTTATGTACTAAAACCGCCTATTTAGGCCTAAAAAGTGTATTTAAACACTGTTTTTAACTAAAAAACGGTGTTTTTGACAGTAAATGATGAGGTCGAAAATTAGTATGCAGACATGATAGGATCATGTGCGTTTATAACGTGTTAAAAAACAAATAAGAACGCAAGATTTTTTTTAAATTCCCCTTCTACAAAATATAAAAATATTTACCAACTTAGACCCTACGAAATTTGGATTTTAATGCCAAATGAAAAAGATAAATAATATTAATCGGACTTTATAACTCAAATTTATATTTTATTTAAATAGCGATTCAATATGCAATTATCGAGGAGAGCTAGATTTGCCTTATTCAATACCTAATTATAAAAACATAATATATACAATCGGTAGGTATCTGACTTAATTTCGTTCAGGACTTAATTTCAGCCACCAATTTAGGGTGTAAAAAATTACTATTTTAAACCAAAATACTAGCACAAAAGAACAAAAATATAAAATATTATTTTAAAATTTTTTTTATCTGGATTATCAACATTCATACAAAAAGAATCTGGATTCTGCATTTGCCTTTAAAATGCATCAAATAAACGAAGCACTCACCTAAAAAACCTTTAGCTCAAAATTTATTTCACGTTGATATTTCTTCAAAATCACTGCAAAGCGTTAACTAACTGCGCATTTAAGATCCGTGAATTTCGGCCACCCTAAAATTCACATAAAGAACCTAATTAACACAATGCACCATCTGTCCGACATAGCACATAACAGCACAGGTTATTTTCTTAGCGGAAGGATGCAGTCATATAATGAATATAGTAAATATCGATGTCAATTGGGTTCCCCTCAACCCACGACTTATTACGATATCAGTTACCAATGCTTCAAAAATTTGGAAGTAAATTCAAACGCCAGTAAAAATGTCAGGTTGTTTCATTTTGGCAGAGGGATGCATTGATAAGAAACATCTGTGCGGGCTGGAACAATCCAACTCCCAATTGACTAAGTTTGAACTATCAATAAACCGGTATGGGAATTTATTCCGAAATTTATTAAATTGATGTAAAAACACTCAGGTTATTTTATTGCGCGGTGGAATGCAGTCGTGCGAAATTCCTTGCGAAAGATAGGCAAGAATTGGTGCGGAATTATAAAACTCCCTAACTTTTTTAACGTCTTGTTTATCCTTAAATTTGATAATTTTGGGTTATGTAATTGTTTTTTTTGTATTTTAGGCTTTTGTTTCTGTGTTTTGTTTTAACCTAAAAGGTGGCCGAAATTAAGGCGGATTTTGTTGTTATTTTTAGGTTAAAAACATAAAAAAACTTAATAGAGTGAAATAAAATTTTTACCAGGCTTTCTGTAAATTTGGCTGACTGTAACAAAAGCCATTTGATGTTAAAATATTTTTTTACTCCAAAAAAATTCAGCAAAAAAATGTATTATTATAACTAGTGTTTTTTAAGGTTTTGACATATTTTTTTAAAGTCATATTTTTTAAATAAAAAATAATTATAATTAAACAATATTATTATAAAGTATTTCTAGGTCACGAAATAATATGAATTAGCATTACAGTTTTAATCACCACTTTACAGGCAAATTAACAACTACATTATGTGGAAACTTTCGCAGACGGTAATTCTGTCTTCAAATCAAAAATATATTAAAAGTAAATGAGTCTTTACTCTTTATTGATTTTCGGGGTTTTATTCTTCAATTATATTAATACGATTTTCGGGTTTTAACAAAGGTTTCTATCCACTTACGTTAAAACCCTTGAAAAAAGCACGAAGCAGTGTGAAACGTTGGAATAAAGTTTTCTTAAAGATGTTTAGTAATAGTACTTTCATCAAAAACTGACGAAAGTCCTATTACTGAACTGAACATCATAAGCTGTTTTTTGTAAAACAACAAACTGAACAACAAAAAATGAAATATAGTTTTTTAAAATGTTATTGTAAACTAAGTTAAATTATAAACGCCCAATTAAACTACCCATGTTAAGTTATGCAAGGTTATATATCACAAGCTGAAAAATATTTCTAAATAAATCATAAAATCCTCATGCGAATAAAACGACACCATGTGCAAATTATGTAAGATTACCGTAATACGTAAGATTCATTGATTACAATGATGAACTTCATTTCCAGTGCTCATCCATCACTGACATTACAACAGTAGAAATAGCGAGTTTCCAATAAAACACATAAGACTAACCGTAATTTCAAGAAGCTGATTTTTAAACTTTGCAGTAATAATCCCGAAAACTGATGAGAAAACTGCCGCCGCGCTCAGACCTTCAAGAAACCTGAGAATAATGATCCACATTACCTGACTTAAAATGTTGTCGTTTCCCAAATACAAAAGTCTAAACGAATATTAGTCTTAAAGAACCATTATCGGTCACATGAGTAATCGTTCAAACAAAAAGCAAAACAAAACAAAAACAACTAGTTGGATTGTGATAACCATTATTTTAACGAAGAAACTTACCACCTAAAATAAAAAAAACGCCCAAGCAAAACCTAAAAAAAGGTCAAAAAATTTTTCGACGTATCTACGTTCCCTATTTGCGGCTCCAAAGACCTCGTAC
>JASAMX010012366.1:0-10881 GCA_030248175.1 Microlaimidae sp. YZB2_3
TAATTAGAGCCTATAAAAATAAATTATATTAATTTGTAAAAATTATCAAAAAAGATAAATCCGAACTCTTATTTGTGCTCAATAGTAGTAACGAACTTATAACTGATAAAAACAGCATTGTGAGCTACTAAATTAATGTTTCAGTAAAAATTTTATTGTTGACATTAAAGTTCCAGCACACCTAGGTAGACAAAATCCAGATGACACAAACATCTTTTACATTATATTTAAAGTAGGAATTGTTCTCAAAGCTATAAAAAATTATAATAATAAGCTAAGTCAAACACCTATGCTTTTTAAAAAATTAGCTTCATCCTTAGCCGAACCTTTAGTAACATTATTTAAAGTGTCGTTTAACACTAAAAATTTCCTCCGAGTTGGCTTACTGCAATTGTTATTCCAGTTTATAAAAAAGGCTACCCCAGCAAAACTTGCAACTATAGACCGATTGCTTTGACCTGCTAACGATTATGGAAAATTGTAATTATGATCAATTATATCAATTATATAATTTGATAACTAAAACCAACATGGTTTCCTTAGAAGAAAATCAACTTGTTTTCAATTCTTCAACAAACCTATCCATAACAAGAATATAATTGGAATTGTTGACATGGATTTCAGTAAGGCCTTCGATTCTGTTTGTCACAGTAAACTCATTTCTGAGCTCTTCTCCTATGGAATTAGTGGAAATCTACTTAATTGGATCTCATGATTTTTTAGCAGTTGCAAACAAAAAGTTGTCATAAATAAATTTTCTTCAAGCTGTTGTGATGTCACATTGACTGTTCCTCAGCCGTAAGTATTAGGGCATTTTTTGTTTCTGCTTTACATCAATGATTTACCTCAATTGTTTTCGTCTGTCACTTGTAAGATATTTGTCAATGATGTCAAACTCTATTAAATTTGTATAAAATCTAAAATAAATTTTAATCTACAGTTACCAGTAAGCAATCTAACGGCTAATAGAATGCTCCCATATCGAATATGGCTAAAAGAATGCTTCCACCAGCCGGTTATTAAAAAGGTGCCAGCGCTTTATTAGACAAATAACGTGTCCTTTTTGGCGCACGGCGTCCTTTTATGCGCGCGGGAATACTTCTGTTTAGAAAAGTTAATTTTGCCCAGCGCGTCTTGCTGAAAATTTTTGTCAAAATTTTTTTAATTCTATTTTTTAAAAATAAGCTAAGCAAACAAAATGATACTTATGTACAAAACTATAATGTTGTGTTATAAGTTTATCACTTTTTATAAGGAAAGACGTTTTATTTTTTTTTTGCTCTTTCAGTGACCTTGTGTCCAGTACCCTTGTGTCCAGTACCCGTGTGTCCAGTATTCTTGTGCTCAGTATCCTCGTGTTTTGGCCTGGTTCCCAATTCCTCCTATGCTTTGGCATATTAGGTTCTGTTTCTTTGTGAATATTTGCAAAAAACCGAACGTTTCCAACATTTATAAAACAATGCATTTGTGTAAAAATTAAAACAATAATTGTTTACCGACTGCATTTCCGCCAGAAACTATTTTATCCATGTTCATCTGCCAATAGCCGTCCCTGCTGACTGGAACGTAAGTGATTTCACCAGTGTATCTGGAGGAGTCAACTCCCCCAAGTGTCAACTCTCCACCTTTAGGATTTTTGAGATTCCTAAAATATTCATTTACAACATTTTTATTTTCAGCAGAGAAAATATAAAAAAATTCAAACTAAATTATTACTGCTATTACAAAGACAAATAATTTTAATATTTATAATTGATAGAATATTTGAATAATTTCAACTCCTATTTTTTTGCTATTTTTTTGAATTTGTTTGTTACCTGTCCAGCCAGAAAGCAAATACGGGTTCTGAAACCACTTTCTGAGCCACCAAGTTGTTAAATACGGTGGTTAAGTTATCTTGAGAGATCTCTGACCAGCCCATTCCCAAAATACCATCAAACTTAACGTCATTGAATGTTCGACCAGACTCACTGGTGGCCTCAGCAAAGGGTTGATCTGTAGCGCAGCTATTTAAAATCTAAAATAAAAACAAAAATATTTTTGTCTGAAATGAAACTATAAATTGCTCATGGTGCAAGGTAAGAAGCCCAAAGCTACTTAAGGTGGAACAATACAGTTGTGAAAATTTCACCAATTTTCCCCAAAACATGTATTCAGGGTTTTCGGAAGTCCTGATGACAAATCCGACCTCCGTTTTTCAATTTGACCCCCGGGGGCACTAGGCGGGTTGCCGCCCCCCTTGGGGGACATTCTGTCTATATACCGGTTTTACCTCAAAACCACTTCAAAACACGTACTAGGGGTTCAATACAGTATTAAATAATGAACACTTTTTTAATTAAAAAGTTAAAAATTGAAAAAAAAAACACATTTTTTGACGTTAAAAACATTACCCGGGGGGCCTCAAACCCAGAGCTTAGGGATTCCGAGCCCAACGCTCTAACCACTCAGCTGCTGCTCCGTCAGATTTTCCTTTCTAAAAGGTAGTTTCTAACAAACGTTCAAAATGTAGTTTCTCAACGTCAAATCAAAAAAATATAAAATAAAAATTTAGTCATTTGATAGAAATTAGTTTGTTCCCAACTTTTAAAACAGCAGTTGTACCATAATTCCAAGCCAGTTTTTAAGTTTTTAACAAAATCTCTACTATCACTTCTTTTTATTTTTTATTTTAACAATTTTAGCAATAAAACAAAATTAAAAAACTTCAACAGTAGGGATTTAGCTGAAAATTTTTGTGGGCATGTACATTTGGTGTATCTAACTTGAGTTAAATTTTTATTATGTAATATTAACTTTTGTTGTGTTAAATTGGATAAAACAATTTTAAAATGCCTTTTTTCAATAAAGCATATCTAGGTGTGAAATAGTCCACCAAAAAAGTTAAGGATACTGAACTGACCAGAAAAAAATACCCTTTCTTCCAATAAATAGTTTGCTTCTGTCCGTCACGTATGGCAGGAGTTCTATACAATAACCCACAAGGTATCCTAACTATATCGTTCCACCTTAAAGGTGCTGTGCGTAGTTGAACCTTTTGTCTTCGATTTTGATATTTTTTTGTAAAAACCTTACCCCTGCCCCCAATAGCCCACAAATTTTTTTTAGGAATATATTCCCAGTAGTTCAGGAGTTATGACCACCCAAAAATGGCGTTTTTCGACCATTCTGTATGTGAATAATAAAGGTATGAGGATTTAAGTTACAAATTATGCGAGAACGCTGTTACTTTCTACTTTAATTTGATACCTGATTGGTGCAGTATTTGTCAAGATATTACGTTTCCTGTACAAAAAACCCTGGATTTTTTTGCTAAAAACACAAAGTGAAGGTAAAATGGTTGAGCAAACTTCATAAAATCGCTGCCGTCATTTGGTGTTTTTAACAAAAAAATCGTGGGTTTTTTGTACCGAAAACGCAATTTCTTGACAAATACTGCACAAATCTGAACGATCAAGGTATCAAATTAAAGAAGAAAGTAGCCGTTTTTTTAAGAGCATAATTTATAACGTAACTCGTAATACCCATTGGGCAATTGTTCATGTACAGAATTGACAAAAATTGTCAGAATTGTCAAGAATTAACAAAAAGTTTGACTCTGCACCAACAATGAATGTGTCTGACTCATTCATTTCATTTTTTGTCTTTCATTTCAATAATATTTTTGTAAAAAACTAACCCGCTGCCTTCAATTCCCCAATATTTTTGTCAAAATATCTTCAGGAATTCAGAATATATAACCACTTTTTTTTTGGAAATTAGCTTTATTTGGAAAATTGTTTTGTGCTTGATTTTTGTGGATTGATGGTTTATTTTTAAACAACAAAACACACCATTGTAATGGTTTTTCCAGGTTCCATACAATTTTACGAGGATTTACCAGAATACAGTCTTTTCTCGCATTAAATTTTTGAAGTGATTGTAGCTTCATCGTATTCCATATAAAAAAGAGTTTTTTTCTGTTTCGATTTTGATAAATTTCCGTCTATTGAAACATTGTACCCGGCCAGCGCTCACACGTCACCCAAGATTTATTTCATTTTATTTTTTAAAATATTTTTATTGTTGCCATATGGCTGCTAATTAGTGGTAAGGATATTTTTTCGCTCTTCTCGTTGAAAATTAGTAATTTTTATAAAAAGGTAAGGAATTATAATTTAAACCAAAAAAATAACCACAAGAGAATGTGTATTACTGAATGAAGTTACTTAATATGTAATTCAGTAAGGAAAAAAGTGTCACACAAGTACCCCAGTACCTAATGGGTAACTTAGAAAAAACTGGTCGTTTTTCACATGAACAGAGGTTTAACTACGGGCAATAGAGCATATTCAAAAATAAAATTCAGGTGCGGGGGCAATTTAGCATCTACGTGCAAAAAATCAGCTCCAAATATTTACCACAGGAAAAAATTTTTGGGGGACCCAAAAAAAAAAAAAAAACAAAAAAAAGTTAAGCAAATTAAGGTTATTAGTATGAAATTCAGGTTTGTTTAGCAAAACTTTTTAGGTTTTTAATATCAGAAAAATATGGGTAATATTTTAGTTATGTAAAATGTTTAGATTTTTAATTGGCTAAAAAACTATTAAAGGTTCTGTTGATTTCGATGACGCCATCAACAACGGTTAACCGCGCAGTGACTTAACCCATTTAATATAAGGGAAAGAGAGGTCCACGCTCTTCCCTGATAGTATTATATATTTTGCTATTACTGAAATGAAAATCATAACGGAAAGACCAATGAACTGCGCGTCACAAAATGTTAATGCAAATTAAACGACACAGTTTGCTAATTATTTGAGATTACTGTAGTTTCTGAGATTCAATGATTTTTTAAATTAAAATTAGGTTTAGTTGGTTATTTATAGTAGGAAAATCGACCTCAGGTTGTGCAGATTTTGAAATTAAAAAACCTTTATATTCTTATCAATAAAATTTTAGGATTATACTCGGGTCAGGATGGTGAATTTCAATACCACAAAGGTAGAAAAAACGAAAAATTTTTAAGATTGAACGAAAATGACGCAAATATAATCTATTACCACATGCAGTAATCGTAGTATATATTTTTATTACCTTATAGGTTAAGAGAAAAGTAGAAAAAACATTTGATAAACATGAAATAAACTAAAAAGTGTTATACACAAAAATATGTAAAATATTACGAGCGAAAATAAATTAATCAAAATTCTTTGTGATTTAAAAAAAATAAAGAAAAATCAAGCTATTGACGTGTCTATGATATAAAAATGGTATTGGAAAGCTTATAAAATGGGCTTTCAAAGTTATATTTGTTTTTGGTTGAGTGTTTTTTGATGGTTCAAATTAGTGCTTTTAAAGGCCTTTGAGTTATATTCTAGAAAAAAATCCATGTTTTTGTTATTTTTGGCGACCGTATTTTCGGTTCCCAAATTTGTGATGTTTACGATGTTTTTTTACTAGAAATTAACTTTGAGCTTTGAAATATAAAAAATTAACGAAAATTCTAAACAAAAAATAAAAATTGGATTAAAATAAAATTTTGCGTTTTTGTCGTAATCCTCTTAAAAAATTACTTCTAATTTTTTTACAAATCTGGAAAGACGACAACGATTGCAAATATTTTTGGCTTCGAAAAAAATTTTGATTAATTTTTTTTCGCTCGTAATATTTTGCGACATAGCGTAGTGCATTTAATTTCGGCACTATTCCAAATTGGGCATTTTGGATTTTGAACTATATTTTTGGTAATCCTGGACGGAATACGACGTTTGATAGCTCAAATAAGAGCTGATTATATGTAGATGACTGTCGCGAGCTTTTTATTTGTTATGTTATGATATTTTAGTGTGAAATTGTGTGATTTACAAAAAATAAAATTGTTACTCGTTTTTAGAACATGGGCATTTCATGATTACGTAATAAATTAGTTAAAAAATTAAACTGTCCTGGTAAAATTTAGTCTATTTTCTGAATTTTTAATCTTCGTGGTTCTACGGTGTGTCTGTGGTGAGCAATCGTTATAAAATAAAATAGTGTAATTTCGGAACACATATTGCTGTAGGTAAAAACGGGTTGAATTAATTGGTCGGGTGTTAAATTGTAGTTGTAAATAGTTAAAAAACAACGTTAAATTGTGTAAGGGTCATAGCACTGCACTTAAACTCGATTAAGGGGGTCCTTTTAAAAAGTGCCGAAATTAAATGCACTTTTTTCCTAAATTTTGCTCATTTTGATACCATTTGGCATTTTAGCTGTAACTTTTTGCCAGTTACATGTTGAACAACAAGTAGAAGCTTAAATTAAAGAAAACTGTCTGGAGATAATGATAGGCTTTTAAATTTTTTGAAATGATGATTTTTTTACTGAGAAACAATCAATTGTTTGTAAAGTGCCGAAATTAAATGCACACATTTAATTTTGGCAATTTTTCATTTTTTTAAAAAAACTGATTTAATTAAGTAAAAAAACTACTTTCGTACAGTGAAACTTTTGTGACGCAACGCAGTATCGTGAAAGCTTCAAAATGAGCTATCAAACATGAAATTAGGGCCATACAGTGAAAAGTTACATTGGAAAAACGAAAAAGTGCCGAAATTAAATGCACTACCCTACATTATTTTCGTGGAAAGTACACACATATTTTTGAATATAACACAATTTAGTTTATTTCATATTCATCAAACGTTTTTTTCTAATTTTCTGTTTATGTACCTATAAATTAATAAATATATACAACAATTACTGCATACGTTAATAGACTATATTTGTATTATTTTTGTTCAATCTTAAAATTTGTTCGTTTTTTTACCTTAGTGGCTAGTGGTATTGAAATTTACCACCTTGACTTGAGTATAATTTTAAAATTTTATTGATGAGAATATAAAAGGTTTTAAATTTCAAAATTCGCACAACTTGAGGGCTGTCTTTCTACTATATTCCTACTATTTCACCAACTAAACCTTATTTTAATTAAAGAAGTAATAATCAATGAATCTCAAAATATACATTATCTCACATAATTTGCATACTGTGTCGTTTAATTTGCATTAAAATTTTGTAACGCCCAGTTCATTGGTCGTTTCATATGATTTTTGATTTTCAGTTCAGTAACAGTAAGTTTAGTAATTCTTGTCCTGTTTTCCTGCCAAACTTTTAAAAGATTCAGCAGTTGCGAACGAACTTTCACGACCTCAATTTTCTCACGTGAGATTAGTCGATTATAAAATTATAGGCTTTGGATTTAGCAAAAAATGTTTATTTTTTCCGCATTATCGTTTCTTTCCTTGTTTGTTATTTTTTGATTTTTATTTTAAAATATTTTTAGAATTCAACCAACACTGATTTCGAGCTTTGGTTTAAACAATTTTAGTCTGCAGTTTTAGATTTGTTCTTGTTGATACTGTATTATTAGACGACTTTGTTTAACAATTCGTTTTCTGTTTTATTATAGTGTTGCATTATTCTGAATTTTTAATTGCTTTATTTTAATTTAAAATTACTACAAAAATACAAAAAACCAAATTTATTAAATAAAATGACAAATAAAATTCATAGAACATCTATTGCATATTGCAGACTACAAATTAACGAAAACAAAAGTTAATTACAAATTAACGTTGATTGTAAAAAAAAGATGAGTCATTTACTTTTTGCAGACGAAATTCAAGTTTTTCAGCATATCTATGCAGTTTTAAAACAGGCTCCCCATACCTTTTTCGCAAAATTTCAGCTATAGATTTTCCTGGAGGAAATAAAAATCTTGATAAAGCAATACAAACTAAAGTTAAAACGTTTATTGTCCACATAATTTACACAAGAGCTTTCGACCTTTTCTTTGGTCATCATCAGTTGTGCTATAAATAAATAGGAATAAATACATATAAATTAAATAAATGTGTATAATATAAAATAGAGTACGATTACATAAAAATTGAATTTCCGTAAAAACATAGATAAAATTACAAAAAGAATATTACTACAGAGAATTTAATATTAACTAGGTAAATTTATATGAAAGGAAACTATAATATACAAAATCATACAAATAAGGACAAAAATTTTATAAAAATCAAAATTTTTTTATACTAATACGTAAATATTTAATAAAAGATAAAACACACCTAATTACTGAAGTTGTTAAAAAACACAATAAAAATAATTCTTACTAAATTAAGTAAATGAAACTCAAAATAAAAACCTTACAATATAAAATATTATAAAAATTATTGCAAAATATATAAACACAAATAAAAAACTGAATTTACAAAGACAAAAAATATAATACAAAACTGGTTTCAATAAAACTGCGCAATTAAGAGACAAGTTATTACAAAAAATGGATAGGACACACAACTTAAAAATGCGCGGAAAAAATAAAACAATAAAACAATAAAACAACAATGATTGGTCGCAGCCACGTCATTTCAACTCCGCTGACTGATCAATATACCCCGTGGCTATATCATCTATCATGTAATTTACAAAAAATAGGCGGAGTTTTGTAAAATGAAAATTTACAAACGTCTTTATGAAATAGGCCCCTGGACGGAATAAATGCGGACGGAATAGAAGAAGAAGTTATGGACGGAGTAAATTGGGATAAAACAGATGTGGACGACGATATTGCGGACTGAATATTGATAATTTCCTTAGCAAATGAAAATGAGTCCTTGATGGAAAATTGATTAAACGTGCAGGACGATAAAATAGGGCACTAAATATTTGGCAAGAAAATAAGTGGAGGTTCCTATAGCCAGGAATGCATAAGAGTAGGGAATGTCCGACTGTGTGTTAAACTTTTGTTGAAATTGTAGGTAGATTATTCCACAGTGTTGATTTTTTATCACGTAGAAATAAAAATTTGCGAACGCAAAACTCTTAGATGAAGTTTTTCAACATACTACACTGTCGAAAAATTCAAATTAGTAAAAATATTCGATTTTTTAACATATAAAATTATTTATACGTCCGATGCAACAAAAAACCTAGAATATTTGACAACATTACGTGGAAAAAAACCTCTGCTAAGTATTTTACGTTCACGGATTTTTGCAGTTCAAAGTTTGCAAAATGAAAAATTGTAAACGCAAAATGCATACAACAAATTTTTTTACATAATACTGTGAAATAATTCAAATTATTCAAGATATTTGATGTTTTAACATGTAAAATAATTTATACGTTGAATTTAACGAAAGTGGTGAATATTTGACAACGTCACTTGAAAAAAACATCATCACAGAGTTATACATGTGCAGTTTTTTTTGTTTGCAAGAATTGCGGTTCTCATGTAGAATAATCTACAGTGTACGTAGAAAAATTGTCACGTAGATTATTCAACAAATTGCAGATTATTCCACAACGCGTTGTGGATTTTTTTACATGATAAAAAATTTACACCGTGGAATAATCTACCTATAATTTGAACAATTGTTTAACACACAGTCGGACATTCTCTACTCTTATGCATTCTTGCTATAGCAGATAAAACAGGCCGTAAAGGTGCTCCTTCTTTGTGAACTTTCGTAAGGCCATAAAGTCGACAAGGCTGAGATCCTGTCGGGTTAAGATTAGAAAAAAGTTCCTCAGATATGATACCTTGTTTCTTAAAACTTCGGAAAGCTGAACGAACACGTTCCTCCTGGTTAATTTAGTAAGAGTTATTTTTATTGTTTTTAACAACTTCAGTAATTAGGTGTGTTTTGTTTTTTATTAAATATTTACATATTACTATAAAAAAATTTTGATTTTTATAAAATTTTTTGTCCTTATTTGTATGTTTTTGTATATTATAGTTTCCTTTCATATAAATTTACCTAGTTAATATTAAATTCTCTGTATTAATAGTTCTTTTTGTAATTTTATCTATGTTTTTACGGAAATTCATTTTTTATGTAATCTTACTCTATTTTATATTATACACTTTTATTTAATTTATATGTATTTATTCCTATTTATTTATAGTAGGGTAACTGACTTAATTTCGGCCACGCCTTAATTTCGGCCACCAATTTAGGGTGTTAGAAAATTGGCTTATTTTTAAAACACAAAAGAACTACCACAAAAGTAACTGGATTAATGAAGAATAAAGTGTTTTTGCAAAAGTTTTTTATTTTTGTTATTCTACATTATCAACATTTTCATACAAAAAGTGAATTTTTTGTGATTTTCCTAATTTTTGCTTTGTGTTTAAACTGCATCAAATTTAGAACGAAGCAATATATAACCTTAAAACATCTTCTATTTAAGGCTCAAAGTTGTTAATTTTGATGTTTTGATATTTTCTTCAAAATCATTTTGCAATGCGTTTAACTAACTGCGCATTTTAAGATTCCGTTAATTTCGGCCACCTGAAAATTTAGGTGAAAGAACCTGCCGTTTTTTGCTGTTTTTAAATATCATTGTACTACCGTATTTATAAAGAAATTTTTTTGCTCGTTTGACTTTGTTTTGACGTTTTTTAAGCCAAAAATAAAAATTGAACAAAAAATAGAAATTATTAAAACTTGTTTTTTTAAGGTTTTGACATAATTATTTAAAATCTTGCTAATAACTATTAAAGTTCGCAAACGGGAAAAATTAAGTTATATGTACCAAGAACAATACCTAAGGGTAAATTTGCAACCTTTAAAAATTTTTATTGTTCGTTTAAGCAATAGTTATGGCCAGTTCTTTGTAGGTGGCCGAGATAAATGGCACGCGCCTTAATTTCGGCCACTTTTAAAAAAAGTTTAAACCTTCACTGATTTTTAAGTGTAACAGAAATATTCAAATTTTGCACTGGAATAACAAATATAGCTATTGTTTGATTTTTAGGCGAAATTTTGGCTTGATTGAAAAAGCCAGAAAAAACTTATTCAAAAAATAAAAAATGGTGGCCGAAATTAAGTCAGTTACCCT
>JASAMX010012368.1:0-15900 GCA_030248175.1 Microlaimidae sp. YZB2_3
AAACTTTAAATTTTGAGACATATAAATACCCAAGTCGCACTATTGGAACACTATTAAGAACTTGATTATAAATTGAATATGTGTTTTTTATGGGCTAAGTAATTTGTTTAATATAAAACGTTTTACACTTTAATTTCAGCAAATTTTAGCTGCTATACTTTTGCCCAATCTGCCACATTATCAAAGTCGTTTTGAAATTTGAGAGTTTGATGAGTAATACTATTCAGCATCATTTGCCCAAAACCAACTGTAAATTTTTGCATCATCTGCAAATAACTTAACACTAGAACTTTCTACATGATCTGCTAAATCATTTATATAAATCAAAAATAAAAAAGGCCACAGTACTGAACCTTGAGGAACAGAACTAGTTACTTTGTAAGGTTTTAAAACAGATTTGTTGATTACTACTTTTATAGTTCTGTTTGCTAAAAATGCCTTGATCCAGTGTAAAAATTTACCACAAACTCTGTATTTTTCAAGTTTGTGTAACAACTTTTGGTGGAAGACAGTGTCAAAAGCCTTGGCAAAGTCCAAAAAACTATATCTACAGATTTTTTGTTTTTTAACGCTTTTGTCCAATCATTTAGTGATTCTAATAGCTGCGTGACTGTTGAACTTTTGTCCTTAAAACCATGTTGAGACCTAGACAAGAATTTTTGAAAAAAGGAGAAAAGTTTGTCATGCACTATAGTTTCTATTGCTCTAAATGAAAAAGATGTTAAAAAAACAGGTCTGTAATTTTCTTTTTTTGTTTTTAGCTTTTTCTTAAAAATTGGAATCACTAGGGCAATGAGCCAGTCGCAGGGTTTACAGTTTGAAAAGAACTGTTAAAAATTTTAGCTAAGGGCTCAGCAAGAACCTTTGCGAGACGTTTTAAAAAATATGCAGGAATACAGTCAGGAAATTTTAAAAATTTGTTAGGAATTTTTTAAAACTTTTAAAACGTCTTTTTTAGTTAACACCAAATTATCTAGTATTTCTGTTATTTCAGGGCTAAAATGAAGAAGTTTTCCTTGATCTATAGTAAATATAGAACTAAAATATTCTGCAAACATTTCTGCTTTTTCATCAACAGCATAGGTGAAGTCATCTTTTAGAAGAGCTGGAAGGAAACTTCTTGACTTTATTTTTTTGTTAACAAATTTATAAAAACTTTTGATGTCTCCTTGCTTTAGCGTTTGCTCCTCTAAAAAATGCTATGTTTCTTGACTTCTTCAATATACTCTCTGCTTATTTGTTTGTATTCTTCCTGTGATTTTTTTTGGTTTGTTTGTGCCAAAGTCTTAGCTTTTTCCTTTGAAGTTTAAGAATGTTTGCAGGATATTTTGTTTTTCTAAAGTTATTTTTAATAGTTTTAGTTGGAACATGCTTATTTATGCCTTCAAGAAAATTTAATTTGAAACTTTGCCACTGTTCTTCAACACTGTTACAATTTTTAAAAGCTTCATCCCAACTGTGGGAAGCATAGAGTAAAAAAAGGAATCATAGTCTGCTTCTGCAAAATTTGGTACAATATCTTTTTGTGATTTATTATTTACATTTTCATAACATACATTAATCTCAAAAGTTATGAACAAGTGGTCAGATTTTAAAAATAGGTCTACTGAATTGAAAATGTCAATATCTGTAGTAAGTACTAAATCCAAAAAGTTGTCACCTCTGGTTGGGATTTTTATTAGTTGAACAAGTCCTAACTCACTAAAAAAGAAAAAGTAGTTTTTTTTCATTTTGATTATTTGAAACTATTTATTTTGTATGCCATTTTAAGCCAGGAAGATTAAGATCACCGCTTAGAATTACAGTCCTCAAAATTAAAAATTAAGCTTCTAATTCAAAAATCAAATCATCTTCTTCTTTAGTAGTTTGTGGGCGTCTGTAGAGACAAATGGCTCTAATTTTAAAAGTTTAAAAAACTAAATCGCAAGCTGTTAATTCAATTTGTGCATATTTTGGATTAGTTTCAACTTCAACAACTGAATAAATATTTTTAATCATTAACATGACCCCTCCATGATTGCTTGATTGTCTATCATGTCTTAATATATGATAGGAATTATTTGGATTAATTAGGCTATCATTTATTTCATTTGAAAGCTACGTTTCTGTTATAAAAATAATATCAAATTTTGAGTTATTATATGTTGCGTCATTTCCTTCTAAAATGATATTAAACTCAGCTAAAGAATTTTTGAGACTTCTTGCATTAAAACTAAAAGCTTTCAATACAACTGATTTGCAAGAGGATCGCAAAAATTCCTATGCTGTTTTGAAAACCTCATCTTTCTTTTCAAAGTTTTTTCTTGTGATGCTGTGATAAATGTAAGGGTCACCCAAATTGGTGTACCTCACATGAATTTTGGCATTTGGGTGTTTTTCGCGGTACTTTTTAATATCACTAAGCATTGAGGCTTGGGCAGCTCTTTGCTCATACGTCATAGAGGGCCTGATATAAACGCCCTTAAATTTTGTGTCTTTTAGTTTGCCGCCTGAACGGGTTAGCTTGTTATGCACACCAATGCTGGAAAACTTGATTTTTAACAGTCTGGGTTTTTTCAACCCATTGTTATCAGGACCTATACAAAAGTAGTCCTCCACTTCTACAGCTTGTTCATCACCTGCCAGCTTGGCAACAAGTTCCTTTACATCAGTAGAGTATGTTCCATTTTCAGGAAGTCCAGTAATTACAGCGATCTGTCTGTGCTCTTGCTTGGCGTCAAGCTTCGCCACATGTTCTTCAAAAAGATCGTTTAGCACTGGCAACAGCTGCTTAACCACCTGGGAACAGACATCGGCAATTAACACAGGAAATTTCTGGGGGTCCAAAAACTGGGACGACTCCTCCAGCTTTTGAACAGGCTCCTCCAGCTGTCCCTTCTCAGCTATCCATTCCGACCGCTCCGCCTCAAGTTCACACACTTTGTTGCGAAGAACATCAATTTCTGCGGAATTAGACTGCATTTGGGTTGGCATCATTCCTTTTAACATAGTGGGTAAAAATTTATATTTTTGCTTCGTTTTTAATGTAAGTGGGTAAAAACCCACATAACACCAGTTCTTCTAAGGGAGAGAATAAAACCCCGGCAAAAACTCCCGGGCGGCCGGGCAATAGCAGGTGATAAAACCCAGAGTGGTTTAAAAAAATCGTATTTAAATCCACACTTGACCAGACATTAAGTTAAACTTAAGTTTAGTTGTTTTACTACATGTGGACAAAAGTTAATGACTTTATCCATAATGAAGAAGTTGTTCTGGGTCGATGCATGTTTGTAGATATACCTTAGACAAAGACGATGGAGCACATTCATTTCTGTGGGTAGTTTGAGTCTTATTTATCATTTTTATTGATTCTAATTTTCCTTTGGATTTTTGCGGGCAATTTTCCTTGAAGTTGAGAGGTGGTGTACTGTATCAGCATAATTCCCCAATAATCAAGGGCGTAGCCAGGGGGGGGGTTGTAGGGGTGGCAACCCCCCCTTTTGGGTTGGCGGAGGTAAAAATTTGGGGGTCCGAAGAGAATAATTTTAAAAAATTTCCTCTCGCTTCGCTCCGCTCAGCGCTCGACATTTATATACCTTTTTACAACATTTAAGTGATGAATTTTAATGAATTTTAAAGACAATTTTAGAAAATTTTTTCGTGCTATCGCACGATTTTCAATGTTATACCTTTTTAAACTGGAAATTTTTCAAGTTTAACTTGAAAAACAATGCAAATAACAACAAAAAGAATCACCTAGCGCGAAGCGCAAAAATTTTTACCCTTTTTAATGTCTTTTTTACGGTATTTTAAAAATTTGTAGTACAACCCCCTACAACCCCCCCCCTTTCGAAAAATTTGTATGGAGTACAACCCCCCTTTCCGAAATCCTGGCTACGCCCCTGCCAATAATGTTTTAATACTTTCTGATGAGTCTTTCTCCAAATTGGCATTGTGAATTATGTTCATCTAAAATTTTCCATTTTAATTCAAGGTGTTTCTGGAGTTTATTCTTGAGTTCAGAGAAATTTCTTAAGTTTTCTGAGTGTTTGAAGATTATATCATAGACCATGTTCAAGATATCTGGTTTTGAGCATACAGGAAGTGACTCTTACTGAGACTGAAGTAAGAGTTAGAAAATCGCTTCTGGCGTCAGTGCCTTCAGCTGTATTGGTGATACTGGTGGGTCCTGCTATATTTTTATTTTATTTTATTTATTATAGTTTAATAATTTCGCATTTAATTTAATTTCGCATTTAATAATAGTTACCATATAGCAACCAGTATTTTCTTTTACAGACAGTTAATCCGTAAAGTCGATAACTGGGTGCCTATAGAAACAAACAAACAAACAAACAGACAAAAGTTAATGGATAAAACTTATTATTTCAGTGAAAATTAAATAAAAATATTTTTATGGCATTATGCCAATGGCAACTGAGAGTATAAAACGTGGGCAATCAATTTTTTTATTCTAAAACAATTATTAAACAATAAACACAGCCAAATTAATTGTTTACAAATTCGTTGAGGCTTTAACTTGCTTTTACACAAAGATTTCTTTCAAACAATTGTAAAAAAGTAGCTTTAATTGGTTTTTACCTTTGCCCGGGTTTTCTTTTAGGATCGCCTGGCTTTTATTTTTTGACTTGTTTTGGCACAAAGCCATAAAAATAACAATCTAAAATTTTAGCTTAAAAATTTTTTTAAATGCAAAAAGCAAGTTAGAGCCTCAACGAATTCAAAAACAATTAATTTAGCTGTGTTTATTGTTCAATAAATGCTTTAGAAAAAAAAATTGACTGCCCGATGTTTATCCTCGCGATATCCCACCCTTTCTAAAGATCACCTTTTCCCGGGTTTTATACTCTCAGATGCCATTGGCATAATGCCATAAAAATATTTTTATTTAGTTTTCGCTGAAATAAAGAGTTTTATCCATTAACTTTTGCTCAAATGTAGTAAAACAACAAAACTTAAGTTGTATAACTTAATTTTTGATCAAGTGTAAATTTAAATATAATTTTTTTAAACCACCCGGCAGACCTCTGCACGGTCTGCAAATGCCTCCCCGCTTTATTGGAGGATTTGCCCCCCATACCGTTTTATTGCCCCCCCCCCCACGGAAAAATGAAAATTATGACGCCATTTTATCACCCCAGAGGCATTGCACAGGTCCGACCAAGGTTTATCTCCTGCTATTGCCCGGCCGCCTGGGACTTTTTGCCGGAGTTTTATTCTCTCCTGTTCTTGCAATACGCACCAAATTTCAGTTGTAAAAAAGAGCATTGTGAAAAAACAACCTATTTTGATAAAAATCGATCATATTACAGACCTGTGCACGGTCTGGAAATGCCCCCCGTTTTATTGGAGGAATTGCCCCCCCCGTTTTATTGCCCCCCCACCAAAAAATGAAAAAGTACCCTAAAATTATGACGTCATTTTTAACCTATGATGACGCCATCATCGCGAATTTTTTTGCAGTTTTTAGCCTATTTCAATGTATTTTAAGCTATTTTAGACCTTTTTTTACCTTATTTTCTCTTTTTTGTCCCTTATTTCCCTTTTCCCTTTATTTTTTTTCTCTTTCCCCCCTTTTTTCTCTTTTTTTTTTTCCCCCCCTGCTTGCCCCCCCCGTTTTCTTGCCCCCCCCCGTTTTGGCCGTGCCCCCCCACCCGATAAACTACCGGGGAGGCGGCTTGCACAGGTCTGATATTACAACTTTATTGGATTTTCCTTGAGGTCTGCAAGGTTTATAAATAATGTGCAAAACTCTAGTCTGACGTGTAAAGTAAAACTAATTTTTTTGTTCATGTTTTTTTTAATTCATATGACTTTCATATTTGTGGTTTTCTCAAACGTTTTTGAGTTCTTCAGACAAGTAGCAATGTGAAAACATGTTAGTTTTTAAATTAGTTAGTTGTTCCAAAAAAATTATTAACGTCAGAAACTGTAAGGGCCAAAAAAGTTAATTTTTCAGTTTAAATTAATTCATAACTCCTTAAAAAAGATGTATATCCCAAAAATGAGTTCTATCTGTTTAATTTATTATAGAGTATAGTATAAAAGTGTTTTACAATGTGTTCTAGCTTTTGGATCGGTCAAATTGAATTTAAGTACACTTATGGAACTTTTAACATTTTTAATTATTACTATTTTGTTATTATGTTCAGTTCACTAGTCGTGCACTGGCAGTGGCGTGCCCAGGATTTCATTTTTGGGGGGGGGGCAGTCTGGAGGGGCACTACTAACCCTGAAGCAGACCCGGAAGAGAAAATTTTTAATTTAAGGCGTTAAAATACACTAAAAATTTCAATTCCAGACGATACTTATTACAAAATTAAGGTTTTTTTATACCTACACATTTAAAACATGTGTTTAACACGTTAATTTAAGGATAATAGTGTTTATAGTAGTTTTATTAAACTGTATATCTTAACTACTGAACAGTATAATCGATTTGTAATCAAAAAAACTAAGATAAATTGTCAATTTAATTCAGTGGCGTGCCCAGGATTTCATTTTGGGGGAGGGCATTCTGGGGGAAGGTAAATACTAACCCTGAAAGGAGGTCTGGGGGGCGGCAATCCCCCAGATATGGAGTTCTGGGGGGCGAGAGCTCCCCATCGGGGTCAAGGGGCAGAGCCCCTTGTCAGGAGGCTCCGCGCTCCAGGGGGCAGAATGCCCCCCAGGGGAGAAAATTTTAAATTTAAGGCGCTAAAATACAATAAAAATTTTAATTCCAAATGATACTTATTACAAATTTTAAGGTTTTTTTATACCTATACATTTAAAACATGTGTTTAAACGTTAATAAAAGGATAATAGTGTTTATAGTAGTTTTATTAAACATGTGTGCCTTAACTACTGAACGGGATAATAGATTTGAAATCCAAAAAGTAAGATAAATTGTCAAATTAAACTACCCGCGTAGCGGGAAAATTTTGGTTTTTTTTGACTATTAATATGCTTTTAGGAGCATACATGGGCAAGTTGGTCCGGAGTGGGGGGGTTAAACCCCCAAGTTTGGGGGGGGGGGGGCGGCCGCCCCCCCGCCCCCCCCCCCGCCACCAGAACCCGACACAGCAACAAAATTTAAAATCCGAAAAACGTTCTCCCCCCAAAATACCCATATCGTTTTTTTTGGAGAAAGCCCCCCCCCCCCCCCCCCCTCCCCCCCCCTGGGAGATGTGCATTTTATCCCATATCGAATTTTTTTTAGTTTCCAATGGTTTTTTAAAAAGGAAAAATAGGTTAAAAACACTAATTTTAGGTCAAAAAGCCCTTTTTATTGCATTTTTGGGGGCCGCTTTTTATTGCTTAAAACATTCATTTTGACCTCAAAACTTACGTTTGGAGGCAGTTAGAAGTCATTTTAAAGACATTTTTTTTTCTTTCTCTTTTTCCAAAATTGGGGGGGTTAACTTTTCTCCCCCCAGCCTCTGAGTGGGGGGGGGGGGGCTTAAACCCCACTTCTCAGAATTTGGGGGGGGGTTAACCCCCCCCCCAACCCTCCCCCGTGCCCATGAAAAAAAAAAAACAGAAACCCAAACCCCCAAACAACCCCCTATGCTTTTGGAAGGCATCAGGAAAGTTTCTGTATTAATATTTAAGAAAAAAAATTTTCTCTCCCAAAATTCAAAAAACGGAAGGGTCCCCCCTTACGAAAAAATCCGGCTTCGCCGGATTTCGGGGGGGGGGGGGGCCCCCGGCCGCCCCCCCTGGGCACGCCACTGCCTTGTACCACCTGCTGAACATGGAACAAAAACAATTTTATATTCTTACAGAATTAAAAAAAAATCAGGCGTTTTTTAAAAATACGTTAAGCACCAAATTTTTTTGTAGAAGTTGTCCATAATCGTGTTGCAGCATCTTTTACTTATACCGTTAGCAATTGGATATTGCACATAAGGTGGGCCCTTCCTTAATTTTGGGCTGAGACATTATATTATATTAATATTAATGATTAAATAATGATCAGGTAACAGAATTAATATTTTACTAAGCATAGTCTATGCATAGTTCAATTCCACTGTTTCATCATTTCATTTTCTTTTCTTTTTTTCTTTTTCTTTTCTTTTTATTTCATCAACAACATCAAATTAGCGACTTAATTGCCGACAATATAAACTACAATTCTAACAAAATATCAACAAACATAGCTATCTGAAATGACCTTAAAGGCTCAAAAAGAGCGATTATTTAAGTCAGTTTTAAAACTCTTAGTTTTTTAAACTTTTATTTTTTTTGGGGGGGGGGCGGCTCCCCCCCCCCCGCCCCCTGGTTATGTCCCTGATTTTAGACCTATTTTTACGTTTACTGTATTTTTGCTTTTTTGTCCTTTTTTTCCTTTTTCCTTCTTTTTTTCTCCTTTTTTTCTCTTTTTCTCTTTCTCCCCTGTTTGCCTCCCCGTTTATTGCCCCCCTCAATTCAAAGAAGTTGCCCCCGTTTTGGAATTGCCCCCCCCCCCAATAAAACTCCAGGGGGGGGGCAGTGTACAGGTCTGTTAAAATAAAAATTTACTGAACGTTGCTTAGGCATAAAAGAATCTAATGTTTCATATATGAATCTCTTTTCAAAACTTTAAATGTTTTAGTGCAGCTGCTAGATCAAAAGTCTGGAATACTTGCGAAAACTTGGGAAAAAACTTACTTGCGAGTTTTTATTAGAAGATCATACAAACATATTATAAATGCCATAAAATTATGATTTAATTATGTTTTCAAATTGATCGCAGTGAAGAATACACAAAAAGAACCATAAAGGTAAATGATCTGTGTTACAGTGCTCTAATTATTACGATTAACTACTTTATAATGAATTATTTATATGTCTGATTATTAGAACTTTAATTATTTTTGATGGAATAAGTTGTAAAAATGAAAATAATACCAGATCATGGCTGTAGCGAAAATTTCCAATGGGGGGTTGAAGTTGCTTTATACGTGCCTACAAGGGGGTCTGGCGGTGGCGAAAAGGGAGGCAGGAGCCCCCCCCTCCGGAGTCAAGGGATAGAGCGCCTTGTCAGGGGGTATGGGGGACTAGAGGATTCACGATCCTAAATCACTCATATTTATGTATTTTAAGATAGCTTTAATACATAGCAGAGTGATTAGGAAATAAAATTTTTCCTAAGGTTTTAAAAAAAGAGGGACCATTACAAAAATTTTTGCCTTCCCAGAATATGAGGAGGGAGTTGGTCTACCCATACATGGGCACACGCACAGAGGATTAACCCCCCAAACTCTGAGAAGGGGGTTTAATCCCCCCTCCCCTACTCAGAATCAGACAGAACCCCCATTTTTCCTTCAAAATCGAAAAAAACCATATAGGTAAAATGTCCCCAAAAAAACCATATGGTGTTTGCCCCGGATCTAACCAACATGGGCACGGGGGGGGGGGGGGGGGGGAGAGTTAACCCCCCCCCCCCAAATTCGAGAAATGGGGTTTAAACCCCCCCCCCCCCCACAGGGGGGGGGGGGAGAAAAACCCACCCCACCTCAATTTTGGAAAAAAAGAAAAACATGTCTTCAAAATGACTTCTAACTGCCTCCAAACTTAAGTTTTGAGGTCAAAATGAATGTTTTAAGCAATACAAAGCTCAAAAATGCAATGAAAAAGGGCTTTTTGACCTAAAATTAGTGTTTTTAACCTATTTTTCCTTCAAAATCGAAAAACGATATGGGAAAAATCCCCTCCAGAAAAAAAACATATGGGTATTTTGCGGGATTTTAACCCCCCCCCCCCCTAATTTGGGGTAACCCCCCCCACTCCGGACCACTTCCATGTATGATTTTAACCCCTCTCCCTTATTTGAGGTTTAACTCCCCACTCCGGACCAAGTAGCCCATGTATGAATCTACCCACTCCCCTTTGGTTACGGACATGCAGATAATCTGGAGAAGGTTCTAAGTTCTTTTTTTTCAAATTTAGAATAAGTTCAAAGAATCAGACGTTTGTAAGTAACTGCAGGTGGGACATATCCCCCCCCAGCCCCAATTACCCAATTTTTGACGTTTTTAGTAATAGGTCCAAGGACCCTCAAATTTCAAGAAGAGGGTTTTAGCCATACATGGGCTCGGAGGAAGAGGGTCGGGTTGGGGGGGTTAACCAACCCCCCCCAAATTCTAAGATGAGGGGTATAACCCCCCACTCAGAAGTGGAGGAGGAGAAAAGGTTAACCCCCTAATTTTGGAAAAATAAAGAAAAAAAATCGTTAAAACGACTTCTAAACTGCCTCCAAAGTCCAAACTTAAGTTTTGAGGTCAAAATAATGAATGTTTTAAGCAATAAAATGCTCAAAAATGAATAAATAAAAAGGGGTTTTTAACCTAAAATAAGCGTTTTTTTACCTATTTTTCTTTCCTTTTCCTTCCTTTCCTTTTTTTTGCCTAAAAACGATATGGGTAAAATGCACTTTAGAAAATCGGATATCGGTGAAAACAAAATGCTTTTCTCGAATTTTAACTCCCCTAATTCGGGGTTTAACCCCTCCCTCACTCCGGACCAACTTGGCCATGTATGGTTTCAGCAGTTTTGTTGTAAAATTTGTAACATAGCCATAGGTGGGCGGGGGGGGGGGGTTGGGGGGGGGGTCTACCCCCCCCCCCCCAAAATTTCGGATTTTGCTGACACCCCCCCCCCTTAAATTTGGGGTAGTCGGGGACACCCCCCCCCCCCAAATTCGCCTCCCAAAGAAAAATTTTTAAGTGTTATAAAAGGACTAAAAAATTTTTCCGCGCTTCGCGCGGAGTGTTTATTACCTTATTTTCCCGTTTATTACCTTTAAATTTCCCCGCTACGCGGGCAGTTTAAATTTCCCTGCGACGCGGGCAGTTTAAATTGGCAATTTATCTTAGTTTTTCAATTTCAAATCGATTATTCCATTCAGTAGTTAAGGGATACATGTTTAATAAAACTACTATAAAACACTATTATCCTTTTTTTAACGTTTTAAACACATGTTATAAATGTATAGTATAGCTATAAAAAACCTTAAATTTTGTAATTACTATCATTTGGAATTAAAATTTCTAGTGTATTTTAGCGCCTCAAATTATAAATTTTCTCCTCCGGGGGGCATTGTTCCCCCCGAACCCCCCTGAGGGAATTTTTTAGATCACAGAAAAATCTGTCGCAATGAGGTAAAAAACCAAAGTAAAAGGTATGTTCACGCGATCACCAGGAGACGATTTTTAAGCCGTTTTTAGTATATATTTTAAAAAATTTTCGCCTCCGGGCGGCTGGGGGGACACCCCCAGACCCCCCGACCGACGCTTCGCGTCGGCTGGCGCCGCTACGCGGCGCGGGCGGCAGCGCATTGCGCCGCTTTGACAACACTTTTTCTTCCCTCCCCCAGACTGACGCCCCCGAAATGAAATCCTGACTGCTCCACTGCACATTTTTATTAAAAGAATTAAAAAAATAGAATTTATAAGGTGCAATAAGATCTTATTTTAATTTTACACAGTTTTAAAGCATTTATAAGCTTGTTTTACGTTTTTTTACGCATTTTAAGCTCATTTTAAGGCAGCGCGGAAATATTGGGTACACCCCCCCCCTCAAAATTTTGGTGTTACTGGACACCCCCCCCTAAAATTTAACCCCCCCTCCTATACCCCCCCCCCAAAATCCGAGAGGCTGCCCACCTATGTACATAACCATAGGTGAGAAAGGGGGCGGGGCTAGGTGGGGTCCACGTCCATCTCCGGTAGCCTCAGTATTTTGGGACACCATAATAACTTTAATAATTAGGGCCCCCCTTTCCAAAATACTCCAAATTTTTTTACCCTTGACCCCCTCTAAGAATTTGAAACCTGATTTCCCACCCCCCCCCTTCCTCGGGAGAATTTTAACATTATAGTAACTAGACAAAAAAACACCCTATTTTTTCAAAAAAAAACACCCCCTTATCTCCTTAAATACACCTCAAAACTCAAATTTAAAGTTCTTAATGAAATCTAAGCCAAAAATTAGCATAGGAAAGTTTTTTTTTACCTATTTTAACCCCAAAATTTAAAAAATATGACATTTTGAAAATTTTGAATTTTTTTTCTTGAAAATAAGTTCACCTATGCTGTGTTTGGAATATCGGTATTTTTGACCCTTTTGAGCTACATGCATGAAAATTAACACCCTAAACGATTAAGGCTCACATTTTCACGTGGTAACCTTGGTTTTTAACCTAGTCGCACCAATTTTTTATAATAGAGTGTTTCTTTTTTTGAAAAAAAAAAACACGCTGTGAACAAATTTGAGTGCTTTTATCAAAAAAACACCATGGATGAACATGAAAATCACTTAAAATTTAATAAAAATTTCTAAAAGTGTGTTTTAACTTCAAAAACATATAAAAACAGCATTTAAAATAAATTACTTGTCATGTGGGACATTTTGCAAAAATTTAGAATTTATTATTGAGACACAAAAGTAAAAAAAAACTTTAAAAATTAAAAAAAAATATTTTAAAGGTGCAGTATACTAAATCATGGTGTATGTTTTTTCGCTTGGTTTTTGGTATCAATCGATACGTCAGGTTTCACTAAGTAAAAAATTGTATTACAAAAAAATTAATTTTCAGCGGTTTTCAGATATTATTGCTTCATTATTCCATCGACTTTTTTCCCGCTCAGCCAACCAAATAACAGTAAATATGTACCCCGGATGAGAGATTAAAAAAACGCCTGCCAATATTGAACTGAATTCAAAATACATCAAATCATTTATTTAAAATAAAACATTATAACTGGAATATAATAAATAAAAAGACACAGAAATTAGTATAATTAAAAATTTTGCATGTTTTCATAACAAAATTTGCATACACAATATCTTAAATACATCTGAATTTTTACGAGAAAGAATGCGTTTGCAAAGTTCAACGTAAGCAAACAAAACACCGTGGCTGGTGTTCGGTAAAAAACGAAAAATTATCTGGAATAACCAAGCGATATTCCTTTGAATATCTGGAAAACCGATGAAAATTAATTTTTTTTGTAATACAATTTTTTACTCAGTGAAACCTGACGCATCGATTGATACCAAAATCTAAGTGAAAAAATGCGCCATGATTTAGTATACCGCACCTTTAACGCTGTTTTTATTTACTTAAGTGTTTCTGCGGTTTTGTTAAAAATAATTCCCGAATTCAAATACAGAGCCTCAGCCAGGAAAATCTTTTGTTTTTTCAAATTTTAAAATTCATGTTTTTCTGCTCACTATTATTATGTCAAAAGATTAAAATTTTCATAAAATCACTAAACTGTGAGAATATTTTTCTAACCTGCTTTTCTGGGCTAAAAAAGCGTAGATTTAATAAAAATGGTTTTTGTAGCTCTAAAATTAACAAAAAATCACAATTATAGACAAAAAACTGAAAATGATATTTTTCAAACTTTTGTCTCTATGTAAAAATTTTAATAGGTATATTCAAAGTTATTGCAAAAAATAACTTTTCCGGGGTAAAAAGTTGTGCAGATTCCATTAAAACTGAAATTTTTACTCTAAAAATACAGGAAAAGGCTTAAATGTTAAATAATCACTAAAAGTTTTTTTTTTCTTCAAATTTTCAGAAAAAACGATTTTTTTCAAAATTTTTGTTCTATGTCTTATTAAAAAAACCATAATACTTAAAGTAGTTATATAGATAGAAAAACGTTTGAAGAGCTTGAAAATGTTGTTTTTATTTTAATAGCTTAAGAATTAAGTGTTTTAGGGCCGATTTTTGAAGTGTTTTTTGTAGGAGAAAGTGTTTGTTTTTTTTTGTTGGAAAAAGGGACCTAAAAAACACCCTTTTTTCTAATTTTCTCATTTAATAGGATATATATATATATAAAACCCCCCCTCGATAACCTACAATGGGGATTACGCCACTCGGAGTAGGGATGGTCACCAAAACCGCCAGCCACCAGGAGGAAGCCACGACGGGGGCGAGCGGCGCGCGGGGCGAGGCCACCGGGGCCAGCGGCCAGCCCACAACCGGAGGAGAGTATCACACACTATGGCAACCAAAAGAAAGCCCCCCCACGAACAACACCAACAGCAGGGAAAGAAAGATATATATATATATATATATATATATATATATATATATATATAACCTCACATCTACCCAACCGCCCCCATATATATATATATAAAACATGGTTTTCAGAAGCTGAAAAAACGCCCCAAAAACATAGACATATTTTGAAAAGGCAATAAGCTAAAGGCAATGTCAAAGCTAAAGCAAATTTTAGGAAGGGGGGTGTCGGGTATAATCGGGATTTTGGGGGGTATAACCCCCTAACCCTTCCCCCTGCCCACCTATGGTCCGAACCCCCCTGGGTGGGACCCTCCTAGAATTCAAAATTCGATTTACCCCGGGTAACCACCCCCCTCCCCCACCTGCCGGGACCGTTCTCACCTATGAACATAACCTCAGACACTGTGCACTGCGCCTTTCCCGGAGTTTTATGGGGACGGGGCTGGGGGCAAGAGGGTAAATTTTTTGGAACGGGGGCGGGGCAAACAATAAAAAAAGTGAAAAAAAGGCAAAATAGATATGAAAATAGGTCTGAAATGGCTTAACATACAATAAAAAGGCTAGACCCCCTAGGCCCACCACCTGGCTACGCCCATGCCTCTCGCGTTTTAGGGGCAGGCGTCAGATACTCGACCCCCAAAATTTGGGGGGACGTAGTGTCCCAAAATTTTTTTGGGGTATACGGTATACCCGATGCCGATACCCCAACCAAATAGCCTATTCTTAGCGTTTTTAGTACTGGGTGGGAGTGGGACTCCTCTTAGGGAGGGGGGGAGGGTGTACGGGGTACTTTCAAATTTAAGGGAGGGGGGGTGTCAGCAGTTTCGAGATTTTTTTGGGGGAGGGGAGGGAGTTAAACCTCCTCAAGCCCCCCCCCTACCCACCAAAATTTCCAGACCGTGCACAGGTCTGTAAACCCCCATAAATTTTATACATCAAAATGTTTCTGAGTTAAAGAAAATACATTTTATTTCTACAAAACCGTTCTACTCAACTTTGAATGCGTTTGTTGCCGCACTCCCTACCTTTTTGTCTGTCCTCGGTTCGGTTCGGTTCGGTACCATTACTATTTTTTGCCAAGTTATTAGCGTTGTTGAAAATAAACTTTTTTTTAAGACTTGGCACATGACTTTGGTGGCTGAAGAAGACCCATACTTTTCCGTCAAAGAGTGCGTGTTATTAGGGTTTATTTTTTGTTTTAACGAAATGCATGTAGTTTTGTGGTATTGTTTAATAATTGTATGTGAATTACCTAAGTAGCAATTCTAAGTTTGCTTTTTTGTTTTTGTGAAGTGTTTTCTAGACAGCAGTATATATTCAAACACATTAAGAACATTCGAAATTTAGAATTATGTATAGTAAAATTCGTAGATTAACACGGTCAAAAAGCTAGGGGGGGTGTGTAGGGGGGTCGACCCGGGGTGCGAAATTTTGAAATCTAGAGGGGGGGTCAGGTGGGGTTCGGTGTCCAAAGCGAAACAGTTTTAAACCATAATAACTTTAATAATAGTTCTTTTTATAGGATAATCACATTTTATTCAATAAAAAGCGATATTTAGGTATAAAAAGGGTGTAAAAACATGAATTTGTGTTAAAAATTTACGTTTTTGGGAGCAAATTTAGTATAAAAAAAGTACTTAAAATTTTCTCGAGAGGGGAAGGGTGGGGGGTCAGATTTCAAAATCTACTAGAGGGGGGTCAGGGGTAAAAAATTCGAAAATTTGGGGGGGGGGGCCCTGGATTTTTTTCTAGGGAGGAAGTGCCCCGAAATTTCGAGGCTAGGGGGGTGGACCCCACCCTACCCCCCTTGTTCATCTATGGTAAAATTAAGCTTTAAAAATTCAAAAATAAACACTTCAAAACACTCCACCTTAGTAATTAGTTGTTGAAAATATGCA
>JASAMX010012369.1:0-20401 GCA_030248175.1 Microlaimidae sp. YZB2_3
GTTTTGTTTTAATTGTTGCAGTTTTTTGTGTTTGGTGTAAAGTGTGTAATTGGCAAGACCATGTTGGTTGTTGTTTGTATTGTTTAGGTGTTGTTTGCCCGCATTTTGCATGAACCCAGTGTGGTGTGTGTTTGTTTTTGCATTGTATTAGTGTTTGTTTGTTAGTAATGTTTGTATTGCAAATTTTACATGTGCCGTATGTTATTGTGACCCTGGGACCAGGGTTTGTTTCGACGTCCCCCGCGCGCAGTATTTGAAGCTCCAGCCAGAGCGCGGGTTTCGGATTGGAGCTTGACAAAAAGGTGCCAGAGTTGACTGGATTTCTGTGTGGTCCAGATTTGAAGGCGATGCGTTGATAGATGTTGTTTCGCTTCGCTTTGCATTCCCACCTCGTGCAGGCCTGGATACTGGGAACTAGTGATGCTCCTACTCATCAAGATCGTGTTTCGGAAATTTAGCGATTAAAAACGGTGGAAGATTCTCTTAAATGAGCGATTTGAAGCTTATTTAACCTTAAAATAAATTTTAAATTATTCTACTTGCAATTTTACTATTATTTTTATCGTTTTTAAAAGGTTTTAGAAAAAATTAGTTTTCAAACATTTTTTGTCAAATAAAGTTTATTAAATTTACTCCTTAATTAATTACTCTAAAAATTAGCACAAAAAGGCGGAGCTTCGCCTATATAGCTATATACTTTGCATGGGTAGAAAATCTATTTACATTATATTTTGATTTGTATTGTGGTATTTACTATTGTATAGGCACCTTGCACTGGAACTCGGTCTATAAATGAAGTATGAAATACACATAGTGAGTCACTATAATGGATAATTACCGTATCTCCTACTTATCTTTCGTAGTATGCAAATCAACCTATCAAAATTTCGCGCGCTTCCGATCGGTTGATCTGCATACTACAAAAGATAAGTAGGAGATACGGTAATTATCCATTATAGTGACGCTTATGTATATTGCATACTTCATGTATAAACCAAGTTCCAGTGCAAGGTGCCTATACTTTTTGAAATTTTTTAAATCCTGTTCAGGACAGAAAGGCAACCTCACCGAAACGTCGGGACCCGTAGTGGCCTCGTTATTTCTGACCTCCCCGGTGCTGACGACCGTCGTGTATTTTTTGCGTTTGCAAACTTACGTTCTGCGTCTGGAAGTCATCCTAACCGCCATTCAGATCCTATTCCTGGTCCTGGAAATTATTTTCGGAATCGTGGCCGTGGCCACGTTCGCCAGGTTTCTACAATTATTGATTTATTAATTTTTTTGTTTTATTGTTGCTTGCTAATATTGTTTTTTTAAACTCGTAAGATTAAATGCGGTGTTTAATGAAAAAAACGGTTGAAAAAAACTCATAAAGTGAATTCTTCATTCATAATCTTTCTTTACTATATTGTACATTTAAAACCTGATGTAGTTTTTGAATCTCACATGCAATGCTCACCTCAAAATAGTATGTAACGCGAGGCGGGCGAGCAAGCATGAACGCTAAGAACAATCGTATGTTTACAATCGAATTGAGCAATCGCGCATTTTGACTGCCAATAATTAAAAAGAGTCAATAGTTGCGACCACACACTTATGTAATATTTAAAAAATTTTACACAAATCTTTGACCCAAGTTAAAAAACAAAAGATGGTATGGTAACTGGCGAATCCTTGAGTGATTGCCTTTCAGGCTGACTCTTAGATCACGGTATAAAGAACCACAAGCAAAACATTAACAATTAGAGTGGTTAAAAACAGAGTTCATATACCCTTATCTAAGATCACGGTATAAAGAACCACAAGCAAAACATTAACAATTAGAGTGGTTAAAAACAGAGTTCATATACCCTGATCTAAGAGTCAGCCTTATAGGCAATCGTTTAAAAATTCAATAGTTAAAAATTGTTTTTTCATGGCAAGTGTTACGGATTTGTCTAAGGCGATTGTGCGTTATAATCCTTGCGGTTATATGATCTTTTAAAACGGTGACTTAAAAGGTGGTTGCCGCCACAAAAATAGCTTCCTTAAATATGATTGATCAGTCAGTATCCATCGATTGGAATTTTTCGTCGCTACTGCAAAAGGAGTTACTTCACTATAAAAAAAACGCATAACCATGAAAATTTTTATACGTTAATTTACAGCCAAAATTTTAATAATGAAAAAATTATATTCACGTCAGGATTTTAAGGACTTGATAACGTCATATACGTTTTGCTCTGTGGTTGTGGTTGTTGGTTGTGGGAGAAGCTAAAAGAATCAATTTTAGCCAATTAGTGCTTTTGAAAAAATGAATCTTTAATGAATAAAAGATCTCCTTTCTTCCATAAACACTAATTGGTTAAAAGTAATTTCATTACGTTATAACTCTGTAAAGAATATTAACACCGAACAATTTCCGTTTAAATGGGAGGGTTTTGACTATCGTGTTTTTTTTCAATATTCATTGCCAGTTAATATTGATTTATTTTGGTTGGTTACGACTGGTTTTGTAGTACCAAACACGTTTAAAAAAGAAACCCACTATGGGGCTTCTTCGGTTTTAAATGACCGAATCTACGGAGCGCAGATTTTTGTTGGTAACAAACGTTGCTAATAAAAACCGTGAGTAAGTGAGCATGACTTGCGATTAAAAATAAATAAATTGTGTGCAGAATTTTGTTAGAATCTCATGCGGCGTTTTAGAAACAAAAATAGTTTACTTACTGAACATACGTTGTAATTTTTCATGGCCTTGAGAAAACAATAATTCTTTTTTAGAGCCGCTCCTTTGTAAAACCAATTGAAATGAAATGTAGCAGTTGAAAGAATAAACTTCATTGAATTGAACGAAGCAGCAACAGATTTGAAGAAAATGCTAAGTACGTTACGGAGAAAAACAATCGCAGTTTGTCAATGAAACATGAATATTTTTGTACTAGCACAAGTCATAAAAGATTCCCACACCAATCAGCGGTTGGGTTGTCAGGGAGAGGTTGTGCCGTTATTGAAAAATTGTCTTATTAATTGTGTTAAAAAATAAATTAATTTTTATATAATAGATCATTAGTTTCACAGATATTGCTGTTGTATGATAATCATTTACGTGTCGAACAATATTTTATTTCGTAAACACTTTATGTTTTAACCTTTTGGGATTGTTATCGCGGTTCAGGCGCAAATTCTAAACGCTTTTGTATGTTTCTGTCTTTTAACAAGATAAATAAAATAAAAAATAAGATGAATGTTGTCGAAAACGGGACGGCAACCGCAGTGTTCAACATTGAGCTGCAAGGGTTTCTTTTTTTTACGTTTTAGACGCGTTTTTACCCTCAAAAATCGCTAAGGGTTAAATTTCCAACGTTTTTAATAATAATAATTGATACCACATTAAAATTTTAAAATTAATTAAAAAACCAGAAAAAAAAACAAAAACACATTAAAAATGTGTACGTTTAAATCAAATAAATTTAAAAAGGCCATTAATTTAAATAAAAAATACATTCAATTTGCATATATTAAAGTTTATTTTTGCTGTTTAAAAATAGGGTTTTGTAAAATTACACTTCAATTAGTGATGTTCCTGCCCTTCAATATCATACTCCGGTGATTTAGAACGAAGAGACCTCCGAAGCTCCGCCCCTTAAATGATAAATTATAAGCTCATTTTTAGCTTGAAGTGCGTTTAAAGTTATCTGCATTTTATAACGATATTTATCAACTTAAATAAGTTTTAAAAAAATTTAATTTAAAAATTTTGGCAAAATAATCTATGGCATTCTTTAATTATTACCTAAATTATTAAAAATAGGGAGAAGAGCTTCGGATGTTAGTCAGGAGCCTAAAAGCGAAGCTCCGGTCCGGAACTCGAAACTCCAGGGAACATCACTACTTTACATAACGGAATGAATTTTTATCTTTTTGAACATTTGCCCTCAGTCCGATGTTTATATTACTGAATGTGGAATCGTTTTAGCGGTGAAACATATAATAAACAATATCAACAACTGTTTAGTCATATAAACTAAATGGTAATAAAAATAAACGATATTTTTGGTTTTTTTGCAATTTTTAGGAAATACAGTAGATTATGCAGTATTTTCCTTTCGCAATAATTTTATTTTATGTTTTATTTTCAGACAAAATATTCAAATAAATTTCTTAATAAAAATTAATATTGTTAATTTATATCAATATTCATACGATTTTCTATCAATACGCACCTTTTGCTTTAGTTGGTGTTTAAAATGTTGGCAATTTCCCCAATTTTTTAGGCGCCAAGCACAAGCATCAAGAATATAATACTCCAAGAAAATAATTGGTCTGTAAACAAAATTTCTGACAAAAATTTTGCATCCAAAATTTTGCAATAATTTAAATTATGTGACTTTTATAACGCATGTGACCTCTCTTGCAAACATAATACTGCCTTTTCGTGCAGCAAATTTTTGTGCACAAAGGTTCACCGGAATTAGCATTAATAAGCTGCAACCTGCAAGCCTAAAAAAATTAAATTCTCTCTCAGAAATTGTTAAGCGTCAAAATTTGAGAAGAATATAACGTTTTTTTGTAGTTCGTGTGCAAAAATACAAAGTAATATGAATAAAAAAATCAGACGTGGGATTTTTTTTTGTAGATTTGGTCAGAAAATTTATATACATCTAGAAACTCTCTTTTAATGCCAATTAAACTTAAATTAAATAAAGAGTGCATACATTTTCTCAATCTGACACCATTTTGTAACTTTCTTTACAATTTTAGCATGTTTTTAAGTCGCATTTGATACAAATTTTTTTAAAAAAACCCTTTTTAAAATAGAGCGACGAAAACGTAAATAAACTTCATTAAAAATAACGCAAATATTGACAGAAAAAAGGGAACTTACTTCATCTTTCAGTTTTCGTAAAATTATTTGGTTATTTGGTTACCAACCATTTTTGATTTTTAAATGTGATATAAGTATCTTAAAGGAGCAAGCAGTCTATTATTATATTTGATCTAGGAAATGTTTACAAAATATAATGTCATTGCTTCGAAAAATTCCGCGAAGCTTCATCTCAATTTTGTAGTGATTTCATGAATGATTTAAAAGTAATGCCATATATTACTTTTTGTATTTTTGTACACTAAATATTTTGAAAACCTTTTTAAGGTAGAACTTCACAGTTTTGACCACTTGGACTACAAGTCGCATATCATTATAAATATTAATTTTTGGCCCATAAAAGTAGGGTGCTATAAAAAGTTAAGAATCTGTGCTATTCAGTGGTTATAAAAACATCACCGAAAAGTTTGTCCAGTTCGCAACAATCTCCATGGATTCTACATCTGAAAACCACAATAAGGCTTTTTAAAAAAAATTGATTCGTTATTTTTGGGCGAAACTTTATAGTAAATTAGGGTAATGTAAGGGGCAACTTTCAGAGGTGTTTTGGGTTCAAAATGATCTCAGGATTTTTTTTAAATTTCAAAAAAGACTTTTTTTACAAAAATATATAGTAAAAAAAATCCTGAAGTCCTTTTTTAATCGTTTATAATAAAAAAAATGGTAAGAGCCTATATCTAACTATTTCCAAACTTTCGTTTAAAAATAACGAATAATTTTTTTTTTAATTTTTGTTTAATTTTCTTTTAATTGACGCCGAGAAACTACATTTTGAACCACTCCTTTAAAAGCTCCTTTTAATTGAAAATCACAGAGAACCCAGTAGTCGAGTGGTTAGTACGTCGCGCTCGGATCCATAGGTTTGAGTGGTTGCTCGACAATGTTTTTAACGCCGAAAAAAAGTTTTTTTTTTATTTTTTAGCTTTTTAATTTAAAAAAATGTTTTATTATTTAAGATACGCTAAATAGAAAATGAAAAAATAGAATATTTTTAGTTATAAACTTTATTAATGTTTTGTATTTTTGACATGTATTTTATTGATGTTATTTGATGATTGTGGACGATAACGTTTTTTTACAGAAAAATGAATGTCAAAAATTTAATCAGCAGGTCAAACTACGTATAGTAAGATGTAATTCAAACAGATTTGTCGTCAAAAAAAATTGTGAAGTTCTACGTTAAAACAATGAAAATACTTTTAAAATGCGGATAGAATAACCTACAACATATTTCAGGCTTTGGGCTTGTAATTGCTTATTTAAAGGTGCGGTACAGGGTCAAACTTTTTCTTTTTGATTTTGATGATTTCTTTTTGTTGAAAACAGTACCCTTGCCCCCAATAGGCCACAAAATTTTTTTGCTAAAACATCTTCATGGGTTCAGGAGATATGACCCCTCCAAAATTGATTTTTTTTGAATCCTGTACTTGAAAGATTTCTTAATATGTATAAAATTTCAAGTTATAAAAGTTTACTAAAAGCAAGCGGCTACATTCTACTTTAATTTGATACCTTCATTGTTAAGATTTGTGCACTATTTGTCGAGATACTGCTGCATAAAAAATCCTCGCTTTTTTGATAAAAACATCAAACGACGGCAGGATTTGATTAAGTTTGGCCAACAATTTTGCAAGGTATCGAGTTAAAGTGTAAAATAGCCGCTTTCTTTCAGTAAAACTGTTATAACTTAAAATTTTACACTCATTAAGAAATTTTTCAAGTACAGAATTTTGAAAAAAACGCGATTTTTGGGGGGTCGATTTCCTTAACCACCTAAGATATTTTGATGAAAAAATTTTGTGGGCTTTTGGGGGCAGGGGTGAAGTTTTCACAAAAAATTATCAAAATCGAAGACAAAAAGTTTGACTCAGTTCCGCACTTTTCAGGGGCAGAGCTCAAGAGCTTTTTCGCTTTAAATTGCCAGTTTTGAGACATGATATTAAACTGTATAGGGACATCACTATAAAGTACCTAATTATGGTAGTACCACTTAAAAGTAAAAGTTTGAATGAAAGTACCACGACTTCTAAAATGGACCTACCTAGCATAACAAAACTTTGGGTCTGTGGTCCCGCCGCGAAATCAGAATCCGTTATGAAATAAATATTCTTTACTCATTTTTCTAAAAAACCGGAGATTTAACAACAATATTAAAACAATTTCAAGTATTTTTGTTAACTTTTGACGATTTTTTAAAACCACAAGTAGCCCGTGTCAGCCATACGGCTGACAAATAATTTTTCCCGCATTTTTTATATTTATTAACTATTTTTTTTTCAAAATTCAACCCTTTTATGCCATTCCCGTGACTGTAAGCTTTACAGTGATACCAAGTTATCCACTTTAATTTTAGTTGGGGAGAAGGGTGCTTTCCTCTTTTGGTTAAAATATGTTGTCCAGCATAAAGATGTTGGTGTTAATTTTTTACTAATTTCAACCACCTTATGATGCTCCCTGAACTATAAGGTTTCCCATAATATCTCATTTATCCTAATTTTTTCTGTGGTTGGGGTGGAAGGTTCTTCCATCTTTGGTAAAAATATGTTGTCCAGTAAAAAGATGTCCATGGTATTTTTTTAAACTTTAGCCATTGATGACATTTTCCAGACGCTTTGCAATGATACCTCATTTAGCCCAATCTGTTTTGTGGTTGAGGAGAAGGGTCCTCCCTTTTGGTGAAAATGCGTTGTCCAGAATAAAGATGTCTTTGTTATTTATTTTTTGAAAAAAAATCAACCCTTTTATGACATTCCTTGAAATTGAAGTTTTGCAATGATATCTTATTAAGACCAATCTTTTTTGTGGTTAAGGAGAAAGGTCATTCCTCCTTTGAGTAAAAAAACGTTGTCCAGCATAAAGATGTTCATGTTCATTTTTTCAAAAACATGATATTCTGGCTTTACATTGGCAAATTACTCTTACCAATAAGTTTGAACCGATTCGAAGATAAAAAATTTTTCAACTTTCAAAGTCCATAGGGCCCTGTTTTTGTGAAAAGGTCTTGTCCAACCAAAAGATGTCCATGCGATTTTTTTTAATTTCAACCCCTTTAGCCGATATCTCTTTTATATAACGATATCTCATTTAGCCCAATTTTTTTGCTGGTTGAGGAGAAAGGTTGTTCTTCTTTTTAGTGAAAAAACGTTGTCCAGCATTAAGATGTCATTATTAATCTTACCAAAAAACATGACATTTTGGTTTTACATTGGCTAATTACTCTTATCAATAAGTTCGAGCCAATTTAAAGACAAAAAAATTTTCGATTTCCAAAATCCATAGGTTTCCTCTTTTGTGAAAATGTTTTGTCCAGGCTAAAGATGTCCATGCAGATTTATAAATTTCTTCAACCTCTTTGTGACATTTTCCGAACCGTAAGCTTTGCAATGATATCTCATTTAGCTCAATCCCTTTTGTGGTTGGGGAGGAAGGTCATTCCCCTTTTTAGTGAAAAAAACGTGGTCCAGTAATAAGATGTCTATGTTAATCTTACCAAAAACATCACATTCTGGTTTTACATTGGTTACTTACTCTTATCAATTAGTTTAGTTTAATTCAGAGAAAAAAAATTTTCAATTTGCAAAGTCCATAGGTTCCCCCTTTTGTGAAAATGTTTTTTCCAGGCTAAAGATGTTCATGCAAAAATTTTCTAAATTTTAACCCTTTAGGACATTCCCCGGACTGTAAGCTTAGAAATGATATCTCATTTAGCCCAATTCTTTTGTGGTTGGTGAGCAAGGTAATTCCCTTTTTTAATGAAAAAAACGTTGTCCAGTATAAAGATGTCCATGTTCATTTTTCCAAAAATCATAATATTCTGGTCTTACATTGCTTAATTACTCTTTCCAATAAGTTTGAGCCCATTCTGAGTCAAAAAATTTTTTAAGTTCCAAAATTCATAGGGTTTCCCCTTTATTGAAAACGCGTTGTCCAGTATAAAGATGTCCATGTAAATTGTTTCAACATTTCAACCCCCTTACGACATTTCCTGGGGTAGAGGCTTTCCAACAGTACCTCATTCACCTTAATCCGTTGGGTGGTTAGGGAGGAGTTAGGGAACACACAGACAGACAGACACACACACATTACGTCTATTTTCGATTTATTGAGTAGCCAAGGTTTTTCATATCTAAATTTTTTAGGTTAATCAGAAAACGAAAAATATTTTCTAATGCATAAATTTAATACAAAAAGCACCTAAAATTTGTGAAATAGATATTTTATTATTTGTTTTATTTCCAGTTTCAAAAATATCATAATAAAATGCATTTAATCTGAGATGAACATTGTTTCGTGGTGGGACCACCGTCCCAATTTTTGTGATGCAAGGTTAAATTTTTAACTCTGCTTTCAAAAATTGGGGAGGGATTAACTTAATATTTTGTCGTGTCAGATTTAACGGCGCGCTTTATTTTTCAAATGAACTAAGGTCAAATAGGAATATAATATTGTCAGTTAACTTCAAAATATTACAATTTGGTTTAAATGCTATGGACCTACCTAGCATAACGAAAATTGGGTCGCGGTCCCACTACGAAACAAAGTTCCTTTTAAACGAAATGCATTTTTTTGTATTATTTTTGAAACTGGAAATACTATATACAAATAAAACATCTACTTGAAAAATTTTAGTGGTCTTTTTGTATTTAAATAAGCATCACAAAATGTTTTTTTTTCTGATTAACTAAAAAAATTTACACATGAAAAATCTTAGTTACGCTTAATATAGCTCTAAATAATTGTCAAAATGTAGCAAAAATACTCGAAATTGTTTTAATATAGTTGTTTAATCTCCGATTTTCGAAAAAAATCGGTAAAACTCATTGGTTTCATAACGAATTCTGATTTCGCGGCGGGACCGCAGACCCAAATTTTTGTAATGCTAGGTAGGTCCATACAAATTCTTTTAATTCTTGGATTTTCTTGGATTTCTACAAATAGAATCCAAGGGAAAACTTAAGTAAAAATTGTTTTTGTACGTATTAAAGATAACTTTTTTGCAGGACTTACATGTAGAGACAAGTTTCCGAAAATATTTTCTCTAAAACTTTTTATGTAACTGGTCCCACGTTTGTTTGCTATAATATAGGTTTGATATGCTATTTGTAGAAATCAACCGCTAATTTGGTGACAATTGATTAAAACCCAGTTTTTTGCCATTACACATGTTGTTTATACTAGCGCGGCCTTTATTTTTTGTCACTCAGCCATTTTTCATTTAAAAGTTTTTTTTTTGTTTTGTTAGTGTTGCCTTGCCGTAAAAATTTATCCTTTTGTTTTTACTTTCAGATACAATCGCAAGAATTATTTTCTTAAATACCTGCTTCTGTTTTTTATTGTATTTTACATTCATTACATTCGTACATAGCTTTTCCAATCAATAAATGATTTGCTAAATTTTGAGCTGATTAAACTGGCCGGTACTGGTCACATTAACCGCTCACCATTCATTCTTAGTTTTTAAATTGAATGTCAGTAGTTTTGGTGCTCAGTCTATAAGCTTAGTGGTCCATGCTTGGTGCCAGCAAGACTTAAAATTCCTAAATTCTACCAATCAACCGGTAATTATTCTGACCCCCATCTTTCTTACAGCTTACTCATTAAAATTCTTTTAATTGTTCTTCTTTAAAAAAAGTATATTTACTGTTATTTTAGCTTGTTTTAATTCTCATGCAACTGTTAACTTGTTAAAACTTTTGGTAATTTCAACTTTGATTTAAATATGAAAAAATTATACGTCGTGGCTGTCAGGATGAGTTTATCAAAACTTGCGTTCCCACAAAATAAAAATCGATTTGATTAATCGATAACTACTTTTAATTTTAGAAGTGCCACCAAAATAACAACAAAAATATAACTAAATAATTAATAAAGTATCAGGCATTAGAGCAGTAAGAAGGGTCCTCAAAAGTAATATAAAGCACCCCGAATGTCAAGACATTTCAGCTTGGTTCATACTTAGTTCAAGTGCTCTAATACAAATCTTCAAAACCAGAAGCTTGAAAAAAAATTTAAGTGCTTTAATACAACTGTATATTGAATATCTGGTTTTTTTATTTTTGGACTTTTTTTTAAAAGTTTTAGTTGTAGACAAAGTAATATATCTGTTTTTTAACTAGAATTTTAAAAGGTTTTAAATAACTTAGGATTTTCTTCAATTAGAATTTTAGGAAGCGTTTATATATATATTAAACCTGTAGAAATTTAGGCAAAATCCAAAAGACATCTTTGGAGTCCAAAACCTACTTTAGATTTTTTCCTATAAATCAAACCTATATCTGACCTCATGATTTGTAGTATTGAATTTACTATTTAACCCTTAACCAATCAATCTAAATTTTTATCAAAAATGGTTTAATATTAAGATTTAGTACCTTATTTTAACAAATATTTGTTAATTTACTCAATTTGGAACAAAGATGCTAACTTTTTAAAACTAAAGTTGACTAATTTTTATGTATGTTTTTATCAAAAGGCGGGAATTTAAAAAATTCTGCGGTTCAATACGTTTTTCTTAAACATCATAACTGCACAATTGTAAATAGTCCTTTATGTCATTTTTAATTTACGAGGTCAGCCAGATATAATTCAACCATAGGACCTTTTGGACGAACTCTAAACTATATGGTTTAATCGAATCTTGTATGGCGTACCGACAGAACAAGTTTGTTTGGTTGGGATTTAAGACACTGCGATTCTTCGAAGAAAAATATTGGTATATCATAAATACATAACATAATTAAAAAAACAATTAGACAAAAAATTTTCTAAGTTCACCGTTCCATTTAATTTCATGAGAGGGAATCGATTTTTACGAATATTTTTTGCAAAAAAATAGCCTTTTTCACTTAGTGTGTAATTTTTGACAGGATTCTAAAGCCCGATTCACACTGGGTTGGCAATGCCACCGGTGGCAATACCACCGGTGGGAGTGCCACCGCTAGGTTCACATTGGGGTGGCATTGCCACCGGTGGAGATACAATACCAGCATTTCGTTCGCGTTAAAAGCTAAAGAAAATATCGGTAGTTAGCACTTTTTTACTTTTTACGCTTTTTCACTTTTTCCTAGCTGTTAGCCTGGTTGATTTTTTAGATGTATGCTTTTTCTCGCTTGTCATAAAATTCCGAACGGTTTAGAACTTCATTGATTAGAAGTTCATCCGAATCAGTGGTCATATTTTTTTAAAGATTTATTTCTGAAATGTATTGCGGTCGCAGAAACAAACTTAAAAGTTTTCTTTAAAAGTTTTCTTTTTAATTAAACATAAATGATTTTGTTTTTAGATTGTTTACCTATTTTAATCGAAGGCCGTGAATTAAATTATCTTAAAAAAATTAAATTATTTTTAAACTGCACAGCAGAAAAATGTGCAAATCTTCTATTGAGTATAAACATTGCAAATTCATATTCAAGCACTTTTCCTTACTATGTCGTGTGTTTAAAAGTCGTTAAAACTATACTTAAAAATCATTTGTTTTTTTAAATAAATAAAAGGTTTTCCAATAAAACACATAATTTTTTTCATTTTTATGCAATGCACGCGTTTTCAAGTGGTTTTCTGTTAAAACCGCATTATTTTTCGCTGGTTTTTTATAAAATGAAAGCGTTTATGTAAAAACCGTAATTTTTCATTGATTTTTTAACAATGCGCGTGTTTCCACACGTTTTTTTTGTGGAGAGAGCTGCCACCGGTGACGTAGTTGCGAATCGAAGTCAACAGCGGTTGCAATGGTGGCATTGCCACCTCAGTTTGAACCGGACCTCTTCACTCTCTTTCATCAAAGACAGTTGATACGTTTAAACAGTATTCACTTGTCGTTCAGTGTTAACAACTGGGAAATCAGCAACATATTGAACGTCTAGAGCGACAATGAAATTTAATAAATTACGACGAGAGAAATTGTTTTCAGGGGGGGGGCGCCAAGTGGTAGGATTTAGATTTTTTGAGACTGAAAAAACTAAGGGGACTGATTTATCTGCTATTCTCTTTTTAAAAACCTAAATATTATTTTTGTTTTCTTTAACAAACATAATTATAAATGTGTCAATTTATTTCAAACCAAAATATTAAATAATGTGTTTTTTATTTAATTTACAAATTTATTCTCATCAAATTATTTAAATTCAAAGTAATCATAATAAAGTAAAAATATATTGTTAATACTATTAATTTTGGTAATACAGTTTTTGGGTAAGTTTTGATTCTAATCTAGATTGTTAATTTTGATTTAGAGTACACTTTAACAAAACCAAAAAAATACGGCAAAGTTATTTAACAACGTTTTGTAAAAAGTATCCAATTGACTTGTATGTAGAAGAATTTGAGCTTTTTTTAAAAGTTTTTATCTTACATGGAAAAGAAAAAGATCGCAGCACTTTTATATTTATTTGTTATTTTTGCAGTTTAGTTTATAGCAGAAAGTCTTGAAATAATTTTTGATCTGAGCAGAAATTAGTTTTAAACAGTTAATATTTAAAATGATTTCACATATAAGACGTTTCGGCGCTTCGGAGCACCTCAGGAGTATATAGCGTAAAGTTTATGTTCTGCTGTATGTTTTAGTACAGTGTTGATAGGACCAAAATAACTTAGAACTGAGCAGTTGTAGACCTATGAAAAATGGAAATTTATGGGTTTAGTGTATTTTTTAGGAATTCACGGTTTATCTTAGGCTTTTTTATTTCTGGTGGAACATGTGTTTCTGCTACGTTGCTTTGTTTTGAGTCCAGACTAATTAAAATCTACGCGACATAGATCAGTATCACGGCGATTTTATTTATAGAAAAACCTTTGTACTAAAATTATTACATAATATGCTGATTTTTACCCATTTTGCATTGTTTTAAAAATTTTAGTTTTTTTATTTATATAAACCGTTTACATTTGGTTTCCAGACTGTTCAGTTTATTGTGATTGATATGAAAAAATTCTCCCGAAAGCATTTAAATAATCGTAGTAGAAATGGTACGTGGAGGTAGGTACTGGGCTTAAAAACAAAAAAATAAATTCAAAAATACATTTATTATCAAGAATACATGAGATTAATTAATATTTTATTTATTTAAAAAAATTTTATGTTTATATTTTTAAAAAATCCTTTATTTTATTTATGTCTATATATTTTTATTATTATTGCATCCAATTACGTACAGAAAAAAACCATAAATTCAGAAGGTAATGTAAACATAAAGAAACAATAATAAAAAAACACTTTTTAATTAATCCCCTTAATTAACGCCAATTTTGTTTATATGTTTTAAGCACAGATTGTAAAAAATCTTGATGCACTCTGCTAAGTAACAAAAAAGCATTAGTATATAGTTGTCTGAAAACTCAAGCTCGCAAGGATTTTTTTGATGTGGGGAGCATTTTGGTGTTTAGTTTTCTCACTCAGAACGGACTACTGCTTAATAATAAAAAGCATAACTTAAAATTAGTACAAAAATCTTTAGGTATATAAAAGCAAAGAAATGTTGTGATACTGACTGACTTGCGATGTGATATTAAATTTAAAACACATTTTTCGCCGAAATAAACTGGGCTCAAAATCAAGCGACGTAGCAGGAAAGAAACTTGTTTATGAATGCATTTTCTGCCAGGACTCAAATGAAGCGGAACTGATATGAAGCTGGCTAAGATTTTTTTGAACTGAAACGAAGCGGGACTTAAATGCAGTAAATTATGTCCATTTAGGTATACCACCTCTAAACCGGTTTTTGAAGAAAACTCAGGACTTAAATTTTAGGAGCCGCAAACATACGCCATGATTTTCGGATTTGAAGAAAAGTGCCAATTGTGACTGATTATTGGCTTTCAGAACCTTAAAATACAATTTCAGGCGTTTCTACACAGCCTAATTTGTTAAAAAAAGTTTTCGCGGAGCAATAAGCAGTCAAAATCATTTTTTTCCTAATCACACTTTATGAACATTAAAACTCACCACTGAGAAATTTCATTTTTAGGTCCGCGTTTTTCAAGCCTAACCGAAAGTTAATTTTTAAGCAATCCACAAAAAATTTTAAATTAAAACAAACACCACTACTGCACAAAACCGCTTTGCAATATTAACCTTTAACTCCAAAACCCAGTCATAACTTGTGTACAATAATAGAGGTTGTTTTAAACCCAAGATATTATGTTGTGTGTATTTGAATATGAAATCCAACATGTGGGTGGGTTTTTTTCTGTTTTTTTACATAGCTGCTAATTATTATCAAATACAAATAGTAATGCATAAAAACTTATCAAATAAAAAAATTATCAAATACAAATAGTAATGCGTAATGGTGGCGCGGGAGCGCCACGGGGCTAAATCGCTCCGAAATTAAGTCAGATAACCTATATCTTACTCATAATCTAAACTTTCAGTTGCATTATACTGTTGTCAAACAAAAATTGATATTTAAGTTAATGTTTTACTTTTAGTGAAATTTGTCATATATATCATGGGTGGCGTAGGAGCGCCACAGGGCAAATTTATTCCCGTGCCGCTGTGCCAACCATAATTAGAGAACGTGGGTAAATTTTGAAATTCATGTTCATCTCCTTCTTCTTCTTATTATTATTATTCTAACGCTCAATTCTTAAAATCGATATTCCTCCTTCGTTACTGATTGATCAAAAATAAACATGGGCTCATTGGAAAGAAGAAAGAATTACGCAACTTTTTTAGGAGCCACTTTTTTTATTTAGGTCCTTGTTATTGATTTATTGATCAAAATAAAAAAATAGACAAATAAAAACTACCAAGCGCACAATAACAGCCTTTTGGAACCAATAAGGATTTTACAGAGCAGACAACGAACAGCCCCTCATAGAAACCGCACAAAAAAGCAGATGACGGTCCTCGGTTTTAATTGGTGGCGAAAACCGAACCAGCGCCATCTATTTCAACCGCGCGGAAAACGACCAAAACAATAAAGTACTTTTTTGATTTTTGCATTACTGATGACAAAATCAATTCAAAGTTTATTCTTAGGAACCACTTTTTATTGATCAATAATATGTATTCTATTAATAATATTAAAACTGTTAAAAAAAAGTATATCTCGGCAATAGAAAGATTCTAAACATATGTCATTGCGCAGCTAAACTATAGTTTATTAGGCTATTTTTTAATTTATAATTCAAAAAAGTGGTAGATTAGCCTTGAAAAATGCTCTAAAAATAGAGCAGGAATAAGAGGCGGTTTTTCCCTGGGCGTATGTTTAGACAGAAAAGATGTGGACTACTCTGAGATGGACATTATGTGGACTATAGAAAATTTGCATTTGGTTTGGCCAGCTGCTCACTGAATAAAAATTTCTACCATAAGATAATGATTTGTTTATACATTGATCTAATCACATAGCACTGTTGAATTTTTTTAGTCTGATGAAATGTCAATTGAAAAAATCATACTCACACAATCTTCGACAAGCGCGAAGTCGCCACTTTTTCAAATTTATAGTTGTTTCTTACTCATACAAATATAGTCTTCTTATTGAAAAAGTGGCGATTTCGCGCTTGTCAAAGATTGCTGTGAGCATGGGCGTAGCCAAGATTTCAGAAAGGGGGGGTAGGTCCAACCCTGAACAAAATTTCCGAAAGGGGGGGGGTCCATGGTGTCCAAATTCTAAATGTTATAAAAGGGCTAAAAAAATTTTCCGCGCTTCGCGCGGAGTGTTTATTGCCTTGTTTATGTCACATACTTCATTATTTTCCTATTATTCAATAAAACTAAGTCCATAAAACAAAGAAAAAATTTTTTACAAACAATTTGATATCTTAAAATTTTCGATTTCGAAAACATTAAAAACCTAACAGTAAAAACCTAAAAACATAAAAATGAGTACATTGAAATGCAGCTAAGCAATGCAAAGTGCGAGAAAATGTTTTTAAAATTACTTCTCCTAACCTTTAAATTTTTAATACCACTATATAACAATCTAAAGGGGGTCTAGCGTGGTGGTATTAAGATTACAAAACAAAATAACACAAATTTCGAAGTGGAGACCAATTAAAACATTAAGAATTGGGTGGGTCCAGCGTGGTCATACCAAGATTATAAAACAAAATAACACAAATTTGGAAGTGGAGACTATATAATCAATCGAGCGCTGAGCGGAGCGAAGCGCGAGAAAATTTTTAAAAAATGGCCGTTCTAAACCTCTAAATTTTTATCCTTAGCGACCCAAAAATGGGGTCTAACCCCAAATTTTTCCCTTTGCCGACCCAAAAGCGGTGGTCTAGACCCCCTAGACCCCCCCTCTGGCTACGCCCATGGCTGTGAGTATGATTTTTTTAATTGAGATTTCATCAGACTAAAAAGTTTTTTTAGATTTTAGGAATTAGGAAACCTATATTATTATTATTACGTAGAAGTGGAGGGAAGGCTTATTCCATAGGTTGGCAGCTTCCCTTTTATTTTGGTATGCCGATAAAGAAACTCCATTTTTTTTCAAAATTCAATACCCCATTTTTAGCGTTTTGCAATTCCCGTGAGCTGTAAGCTTTCCCAGCATTTTTTATATTCATTTACTTTTTCTTTCCACTTTAACCTTTTATGCCATTGGGGAGAAGGGTGCTTTCCTCCTTTGGTGAAAATATGTTGTCCAGCATAAAGATGTCCGTGTTAAATTTTTACTAATTTTAACCACCTTATGATGCGTTCTGAACTATAAGGTTTCCCATAATATCTCATTTATCCTAATTTTTTCTGTGGTTGGGGAGGAAAGTTCTTCCATCTTTGGTAAAAATATGTTGTTCAATATAAAGATGTCCATGTTATTTTTTTAAACTTTTAACCGATTTATGACATTCTCCAGACTGTAAGCTTTGCAATGATACCTCATTTAGCCCAATCCATTGTGTGGTTGAGGAGAAGGGTCCTCCCTTCGGTGAAAATGCGTTGTCCAGCATAAAGATGTCCTTGTTATTTATTTTTTGAAAAATTCAACCCTTTTATGACATTCCCTGAAACTCAATCTTTGCAATACTATCTTATTTAGCCCAATCCTTTTTGTGGTTAAGAAGAAAGGTCATTCCTCCTTTTAGTAAAAAAAACGTTGTCCAGCATAAAAAATATCCATGTTCATTTTTCCAAAAACATGATATTCTGGCTTTACATTGGCGAATTACTCTTACCAATAAGTTTGAGCCATTTTGAAGATTAAAATTTTTTTTTTTAACTTTTAAAGTCCATTGGGCCCAGTTTTTGTGAAAATGTGTTCTCCAACCAAAAGATGTCCATGCAATTTTTTTAATTTCAACCTCTTTATGACATTCCCCTGTCTGTAAGTTTTGCAATGATATCTCATTTAGCCTAATCCTTTTGCTGGTTGGGGAGGAAGGTCGTTCATTTTTTAGTGAAAAAACGTTGTCCATTAAGATGTCCGTGTTAATCTTACCAAAAAACATGACATTTTGGTTTTACATTGGGTAATTACTCTTATCAATAAGTTCGAGCCAATAACAAAAAAATTTTCTATTTCAAAAATCATAGGTTTCCTCTTTTTGAAAATTTTTGTCCAGGCCAAAGATGTCCATGCAGTTTTATAATTTTCTTCAACCTCTTTCGACATTTTCCGAACCTAAGCTTTCCAATAATATCTTATTTAGCTCAATCTATTTTGTGGTTGGGGAGAAGGTCATTCCCTTTTTTAGTGGAAAAAACGTTTGTCCAGATTACGTCACCTAATCCTACCAACATCTCTATTTTATCTTACCAAAACATATTGTTTTAATTGGTTACTTACTCTTATAAAATTAAGTTTAGTTAATTCGAGAAAGAATTTTCAATTTCCAAAAGTCCCATATAGCTTCCCCCTTTTGTGAAATGTTTTTTCCAGGCTAAACATGTCCATATAAATTTTTCTACATTTTAACCCTCTTTACTGACATTTCCTGACGTGGCTTTCGTCCTGGTCACTTTGGTGCTTTTTGTTTTTTTGCGCGTTTTTTTCGTTTTCTGTCTACGATAGAGCTGGCTACTCATACGGGGGGTGTGTCTGTCTGTCTGTGTGTCCACCCCCACACCCAAGGTAAGTGAATGAGATCACTGTTGGAAAGCTCTACAGTCTGGAGAAATGTCATAAAAGGATTAAAATTTTGAAACTTTTGCATGGACATCTTTAGCCTGGAGACTCATTTTTCAAAAAAGGGGTAACCTATGGATTTTGCAAATTGAAACTTTCTTTTTCTCTGAAAATTGACTTAAAACTAAATTTATAAGAGATAGCAACCAATATAAAACCAGAATTAATGTTTTTAATAAGATTAACATAGACATCTTATTACTGGACAATGTCCTTTTCACTAAAAGGATCACCTTCCCCAACCACAAAAGAGATAAGACTAATTATCATTGCAAAGCTTACAGTTCGGAAAATGTCACAAAGAGGTTGAAGAAATTTATAAATCTGCATGGACATCTTTAGCCTGGACAAAAATTTTCACAAAAGGGGAAACCTATGGATTTTGGAAATCAAAAAATTTTTTTGTCTTTAAATTGGCTCGAACTTATTGATAAGAGTAATTAGCCAATGTAAAGCCAAAATGTCATGTCCTTTTTGGTAAGATTAATAATGACATCTTAATGCTGGACAACGTTTTTTCACTAAAAAAGAGGAACAACCTTACTCCTAAACCAGCAAAAATATTGGGCTAAATGAGATATAGTTATATAAAAGAGATATGGGCTAAAGGGGTTGAAATTAAAAAAAAAATCGCATGGACATTCTTTTGGTTGGACAAGACCTTTTCACAAAAACAGAGGCCCTATGGACTTTGAAAGTTGAAAAATTTTTTATCTTCGAATCGGTTCGAACTTATTGGTAAGAGTAATTTGCCAATGTAAAGCCAGAATATCATGTTTTTGAAAAAATGAACATGAACATCTTTATGCTGGACAACGGTTTTCACTAAAGGAGGAATAACCTTTCTCCTTAACCACAAAAAAAGATTGGTCTTAATAAGATATCATTGCAAAACTTCAATTTCAAGGAATGTCATAAAAGGGTTGATTTTTTTCAAAAAATAAATAACAAGGACATCTTTATTCTGGACAACTCATTTTCACCAAAAGGGAAGATTCTTCTCCTCAACCACAAAACAAATTGGGCTAAATGAGGTATCATTGCAAACCGTCTGGAAAATGTCATAAATGGTTAAAGTTTAAAAAAATACCATGGACATCTTTTTACTGGACAACATATTTTACCAAAGATGGAAGAACCTTCCACCCCAACAGAAAAAATTAGGATAAATGAGATATTATGGGAAACCTTATAGTTCAGGGAGCATCATAAGGTGGTTGAAATTAGTAAAAAATTAACACCAACATCTTTATGCTGGACAACATATTTTAACCAAAAGAGGAAAGCACCCTTCTCCCCAACTAAAATTAAAGTGGATAACTAGGTATCACTGTAAAGCTTACAGTCACGGGAATGGCATAAAAGGGTTGAATTTTGAAAAAAAAATAGTTAATAAATATAAAAAATGCAATATAATAAATATAATAATAATAATATATAATAAATATAATAAAACTTT
>JASAMX010012370.1:0-16730 GCA_030248175.1 Microlaimidae sp. YZB2_3
TTATGTGATTACTCATTCATTCATATCTGAGCAATACTGAGGGTCCACTCTGGGGAAGTGACAGAAAAATTTAAGCCCCCCAATTTTGGAAAAATGAAGAAAAAAATGTCTTTAAAATTACTTCTAACTGCCTCCAAACTTAAGTATTGAGGTCAAAATGAATGTTTTAAGCAATAAAAAGCTCAAAAATGCAATAAAAAGGGCTTTTTGACCTAAAATTATAGTTTTTTACCTATTTTTCCTTCAAAAATGAAAAACGATATGGGTAAAATGCTCTCCAGAAAAAAAACGATATGGGTATTTTGCGTTTCTCGAATTTTAAACCCCCGCCCCATAATTTGGGGTTTAATCCCCCCACTCCGGACCAACTTGCCCATGTATGCTCCCAAGCCTTGAAATTTTGGGTGCCCCAGACGAAAATCTAGGGGGGGGGGTCCCCGTTTCCCCAAATTTCCGATTTTTTTACACCTGACCCCCTTCTAGAATTTGAAATCTGACACCCCCCTCTAAATCTGAATCTTACTGCATAAAGAAAAAGTAAATAACTTAACCAGTACACAGCTAACTTTTGAAAGTGGCCGTTAAACGTGTTATGACTACATTATTATGTATAACACACGCAACAGCCACTGTCCCATCTCAAAGTTAAATGATTAAACCTAGTCTATACAAATTGCGGGACAATCAAAAACTGAATGCAACTTAATTCACTAACTAATAATTCAGCTAAATAAATTATTTATGAACTAATTAAAAGAATATAAATAAATAAATATTAATAAATAAAACAATAAATAAAAAAACGCAAAATAATTCGGTTCGTAGACTTCAGCGGTGTGTGTTACACTCGTTTAGGAAACAATCAGCGTGTTCACCGTGTACATATGTACTGACCTCTTTGTTTTACGTGTGTGTGAGTGCGTGATCCATTTTGTTTTGTGGTATAACCTGCTTACTTTTAATCAAAACCTTAATTTAATCTTAATCGAAACCGGTTTCGATTAAATTAATTGAAACCTATATCGATATTAATTTTAACCTATATCGATACTAAATTCGATAATTTCGATTAAATTAAAGATTAAATTAATTTAAAATTTAGGTTTCAATTAAGATTAAATTAGTTCAAAAACTAGTATCGATTAAGGTTTCAGTTAAGGTTTCAATTAATCTTTTCAATCCCTAGTTTTAACCTCTCCCTCTTCCCACCTAATTTAAATTATATGCACTATCCAAAATAAGATTGCCAGTAAATCAAATTAAAGCGTATGATAGGTAAAGTCCAATTTATTTTTAGCGTGTTTTCGTTAAATACCAAATTTAAAAGCCAGTAAATGTACAAGAGAGAAAACAATTTCTTCCTCTTTTAAAAAAAATAAGCTGTTTTGCGCTTTTACTGCAATAGAGAGAGTCACAATCCGATAAAAAAAAGATTAAAGCAGCTTTTATCTGTTCATTTAAAGAAAATAATCAGAGTTCAGTTAATAGCCGCAATAAAAAAGAGTCAAAACAAGATGCGAAATCTTATGTGGCTTAAATTTTTGTTTGCTTTGCTTGTTTGTTTTTCTTCGGTGTATGTTTATATTTTAGTATTGCTCTTTCTTATTATTATTTACTACGGAATTTGCCAACATATGCGCAGCATTGAGCCAAATTAAATAATAACGCGTACTTATCTCGGCAGCTTAGCGCATTAAAATTTATATTTCGCAATGCAAAAATTTTTTTGCACTATAGTTCCAATGTTTGCGCCTTAGAAGCATTGTCGCAAATCAAAATTTTAAAACGCCTGGTTAAAAGTTAAAAATATTTTTGCGGTTCCATGACAAATATTATTTTGAAGTGTTTTTTTGTGAAAGTACAATTTTTTAATTTTCTGATTATCAAAGGAGTAAAATAAATTTTATTGCTGATTTTTTATAGCTAACTTTTTAAAAATAAGTTTTGATCCCAAAATATCAGTTTTTTTGTGGAGCGTTCGTGCTTCCTTTTTTAACTTTTACTTTCGTGTCTTCTTTACCTGTTCCAAGTTGGTTTAGTTGAAAAGAAAGTCCAGGGATGTTCCCAGTCTTCAATTTCATGCTCTGGAGCTCCGGCCGTTTAAAATCAAAAGCCCCGGAGCTTCGCCCCTCAAATGGGCGATTTAAAACTACACTGTATTTATACTTGAAATAAGTTCTAAATTATTCTACTTGCGTATATCTAAAACTATTTTTATAGTTTTTTTATAAGTTTTAAAAAAATTTAGCCCACAAAACTTTTTTACAATATACTTTATGATTAATATTTAATTATTAAAGACATTAGTAAAAAAAAAATAGGACGCAGCTAGAGGGGTTGCCCACAGCTCCGGAATTCCAGAGTTTGGAGCTCCAAGGAACACCACTAATTGAGATTTTTTATAGAGAAACCGTTACAAGTTCCCTCAACCTCTGTCACTTTTTCCTGGCTTGGAACAGGCATATTGACCCCTGGGGTAAGAGGCAAAATTTTCAAATGAGCTATCCGCCTTATTTCGTGAAGGCGGAAATTTCTTTCACGGCAGAAACGCTGGAACTAAAGCTACACGCTTTCACTAAGCTCGAAAGTTTGTCTTAAAATTCTAATTGGTACACAATCACGGAATTGACTGAAATTAAGTCTATATTTAAGTTTGAAATACGTTTTAAATTAATTTATCGGCATTTTTAAACCTTTAAATAAATCTCGACAAAAGTGTATTGTCAAAATTTTTTTTTAAACTTATTATTATCATTACTGTTGCATTATTTACTGATTATTTTAAAAAAGCCAACAAATAAGGCGAAGTTAAGAGTTCCAGAGCTTAAAGCTCAAAAAATTTTTTTTTGCTGATAGAATCATAAAAGGTAAAAATTTATTCATTAAATACCGATTGATATTTTATTTGTAAAAGAGTCACAGTCACGTCCATGTATATTTTAACCCTTTGGAATTCTTTCTACTGCAAATCTGCAAAAGGTATTCCACGCCAGTGCTGCCTAGTATTAAACTTCGCGTTTTACTTCAGGTCCGCGTGAAGTTTAACACTGAGCAGCGGTGGCGCAAAATTCCTTGTGTGGATTTTCAGCGCTTTGTGGACGAAAAAATATGTTTTCGAACTTACGGAGCTCCGTTATTTTTTATTTTAGTTCTTTACTGATTAAAGAAAACACTTATGTATAAACTAAAATCTTCTAAGGTTTATTAAAAACAGTAAAAAATATTTTTCAAAATGAGTAAATTTAACTTGATATAGATTTCAAGGTTAGACAAGTTTTAGTTTACCTTTTTTAATGGCAGAACACTTTAAACCTTTAAAAAAATGGAATTTTGGAGCATGGTTTTTCTGGGTAAAGGAACATACATTACTATTATTTTATATTCAATCTGACCCAGTCTGTCATAAGATACAGGTTACGTAGTTTAAACGGCTTATAATCCCTGTTTATAATCAGCCGCTAGAAGTGCAAATATAATTTTGTAATCTGACGCCTTCTGCTTAAAGCAATTTTTTAACGTTTGAACTTTCATTTTTATTCAAATGTTTTAAAAATTACTATATGACCACATTTTTTTGTTTATACGGCAGAATGAAGCGCAGTTAATATAAAATACGTGTTACTGTGACTCAGTATACTCAGACTTACTATATTCAAGCATATATAGCCCAAGAGAATGTCAGACTGTACACTAAATTTTTGACCAAAATTTTGCTAGAAAATTCGCACGCAAACGTTTGTGCGACTTTTCTGGCAAAATTCCACCATTTTCTGCTAGTTTTTCCGCGCTGCGAATTTTAACACAGTGTTAGTTTTCCTGCAGTGTAGACTACTACTTTTTTTGCACTCAATACTGCTTTATTCGCATTGCGATTATTGTAGCACTGCGAGTCTGGCTGCACAAAAAAAACAGACGCTGGTAGACATTTTCAATGGAGTAAAACACTTCAAAGTTTGTTTTAATTAATTTTAAAACGTTGGAAAGTTATTTTATTTCATTAAAACTAAAAAGTTTTGACACATTAACGTTAAAAAACGACTTTTACTCATTTAAACACAAAATTTTCGCTTAGCTTTGTTTTTATTTTTTTTGTTGTACAGCTAGACTCGCAGTGCTAAAATAATCGCAGTGCAAATAAAGCAGTATTGAGTGCAAAAAAACTCGCAATCCCCACTGCAAGAAAACTAACACTGTGTTAAAAATCGCTTCGCGAAAAAACTAGCAGAAAATGGTAGATTTTTGCGAGAAAAGTCGCACACGGATTTGAAAGTGCGACTTTTCTTGCTAAATTTTGGTCAAAAATTTAGTGTACAGTCGGACATTCTCTTGTGTTATATATTCTTGCTATAGTTAATGTATATTAGTCACATTTCAGCGTAATTTTATAATATTGCGATCCTTTTCTCGTTCTGTTGAACCTTACGGAGTTTAAAACTAAAGGCCACCTTGCCAGGAAGCGACAAATAAAAAAGCGAACTTTTTTTGCGCAAACTTTGTTACAGATATTGATTGGAAATAATGACTTTTTTTCTTATTCTTAGAAAGTTGATTGGTGGTTTGTTGTAAATTTTTTGTATTGAAAATAATTGAATTCTTTAATTTAAATAAAAAAATTAAAGTGAAACATTAAAGAAATTACTTCTTGAATTTTTTTATATAGAAACATTGGAAATATTTAAAACAAATTTAACTAAAACAAAAAGAAAATAGGAAAAACTTAGGAAAAACTTCAAAAATGAGTTTAAAAACGAGTTATGGATGAATAATATGCATGCTCTGCCGACGCTCGGAGATTTTTGGAAATTGGGTTGCTTTGAACTATCGAAAATTCAAAAAGATAGGTGAATGAGATAAAACCACAGTTCGTCGTTACTACGGCAAAATGAGCCAGAATTGTTATAAAATATGTGTGTCTTTGACTGGTTTTAAATTTACACAGGACCCTATTAAATACAGAATGAGTCACAGCCACGTGTATTTTATTATTACAGTGGCTCATTTTGCCGTAGTAACGACGATTTGTACAAAATTGAAATGGACTGAATATACCTAAGCAAAGCACATTTCATAGATTGCATTTCGCCATTCGGTGATGACTTTAGCACACCACCTTCTGTTTTGCTTCTTCTAGTCGCTAAAAACCCTACCCATGTTATTTGTTATTAACTTTAGTGTGGTGATTTTTAAAACACACCTGTTTTGCGCCCTATAAACGTTGTTAAGAGAAAACCGAACCCATGTAATTTTTTACCAACTTTAGTCTGGTGACTTTAGAACACAACATACGTTTTTTGGCTTTTTTTGAGCAAAATTCTAAGTTTGGTAGCATAAATGATGGGCGAAAATAGTTTTTTGTGTTTTTTTGTTTAATTTTTCAATGGTATAATGCAATTTGAATTATAATAATTTGTTTGATTATTATTCTTTGCAAATTTGTATTAGAAATACTACAAATTTTGAATTCTGGAAAAACAATTGGGTTTCATCGTGTTTTTTTAAAATATTTTTGAACGACAATATTTTGGTAAATTGTTAAAGAATTGAAAAAAAAATTGTTGTTAAAGCATGTGTCAAAAGCTGAGAAAACGGGAAAGTTTGTAAAATAAATATCAACGGTAAAAAAATCTCAAAAACAAAATCTGATTATTTAGAAGATTGCACCTTTTATTCCTAAAATTATGATTAATGATTTAATTACGGAATTTTGTGGCATTTTTTATAAAGAATTTTACGTCAGCAAAAAACGTATTAACAGGTGTCAAATAGAACGTTAAACTATATATTTGTGTACATTTTTTTAATTTTGGAATCTAAGTGCATATTGTATTTCTAAAACTCAAATAAAAATGATTTAATTATTTTTTTCAACTTTGAATAGAAATTCTACGTTAGCGCGAAATTTGAGATTAACGGTTGTTAAATAAAGTGTGTAGCTACATATATTTCCATATACTTATTTTTTAATTTTGGAAGCTTAGTGCATATTTTATTTCTAAAACTTAAATAAAAATGATTTAATTATTTTTTTCAGCTTTGAATAGAAATTTTACGTTAGCGCGAAATTTGAGATTAACGGTTGTTAAATAAAGTGTTGAGCTACATATATCTCTATATACTTATTTTTTTAATTTTGGAAGCTTATTCATTAAGCGGCTCAAGTTTTCCGCTTCCCAATCATATTGTTTATATAAAAGTTTTTTTTTCAGCTGCGCTTGCTACTTTTTGTTTGAACCTTCATTCAGTAATTAAAATTTTCTGAACTGTGTTTAGAAAGCGTTGTTATTAGCGCTTTTCGAGTCAAAATAGATTTAAAAAAGAAAACGTTTTAATATTTTTATATGTAATTTTTTTTAGTTTTTATTTAAAAATTATTATCAATATTTGACTAAGAATCTACGTAATATTTGTTTTAGTTTATTGCAATGCAATATTAATTTTTGCATCTTTTTTGTTTATTTATTTGGGCTTTAAATTTTACAATTTTTATAAAAGCAAAACACCATAATAACGTGAACACAACGCTTCCGGTTTTCGAGTTGTTACTTTACACTAATTAATTGTATTTTATAATAATACATCAAAACGTTTATTTAAATATTACGAGATAATTCACTAAATTGTTTTCAAATTAGATTTTTTTAAGTGACGCATGATAGTTGATTCGCTTATTTTTCATGTATGCATATCTGGTATTTGTAACAATATTTCTTATAAATTATACAGTGATGTACGGTTTTATTTTTTAGTTGTTTTGGGCCAGCTATGGATGCCTACACATATTATACAGCCCAAAACACTATATCAACACTTAATATAGGATTTTGGTTAATAGCCCCACCCTCCACGAGGGATTTGAAAAATGATGCGAGTTTAATGTTGTATAAAAATAGAGGTTACCTTATTCCTTGTTGGTTTAGTAAAAAAAATATAGTCTATACAGTTTTATTATTAAGTCTAGTACTATAGTTTTATGTGGGTGAAATCAGCAGGGTATTAAAGTAACCACTCGTTCTTCGAGAAAATATCACGTGTAGAAAAACACCTGACGCAGTGTAGTAATAATTGATTACATCATCCGTGCAAACTTTTTTATTATTTTTATTCTCGAAGAAGAAATTATTATTTTTATTCTTTTTATTCTTCTTGAAGAAGAAGAAGAAGAAGAAGAAGAAGAAGAAGAAGAAGAAGAAGAAGAAGAAGAAGAAGAAGAAGAAGAAGAAGAAGAAGAAGAAGAAGAAGAAGAAGAAGAAGAAGAAGAAGAAGAAGAAGAAGAAGAAGAAGAAGAAGAAGAAGAAGAAGAAGAAGAAGAAGAAGAAGAAGAGGAGGGGGGAGAGAAGAAGAAGAAGAAGAAGAAGAAGAAGAAGAAGAAGAAGAAGAAGAAGAAGAAGAAGAAGAAGAAGAAGAAGAAGAAGAAGAAGAAGAAGAAGAAGAAGAAGAAGAAGAAGAAGAAGAAGAAGAAGAAGAAGAAGAAGAAGAAGAAGAAGAAGAAGAAGAAGAAGAAGAAGAAGAAGAAGAAGAAGAAGAAGAAGAAGAAGAAGAAGAAGAAGAAGAAGAAGAAGAAGAAGAAGAAGAAGAAGAAGAAGAAGAAGAAGAAGAAGAAGAAGAAGAAGAAGAAGAAGAAGAAGAAGAAGAAGAAGAAGAAGAAGAAGAAGAAGAAGAAGAAGAAGAAGAAGAAGAAGAAGAAGAAGAAGAAGAAGAAGAAGAAGAAGAAGAAGAAGAAGAAGAAGAAGAAGAAGAAGAAGAAGAAGAAGAAGAAGAAGAAGAAGAAGAAGAAGAAGAAGAAGGTTCTGAATTTCAAAATTTAAAATTTATTTTTAATAATGGTTGGCGGAGCGCCACGGGTCTAAATCGCCCCAAGGCGCTCCCGCCCCACTCATGATATTGTACTGTTTTTAAGCAAGCCGTGCGGCTATAGAAATTATCGCGGTAGAAACTTTACATTTGGCAATCCACAAGTAAATTTTTTATGGACCTACCTAGCATTACAAAAATTTGGGTCCGCGGTCCCGCCGCGAAATCAGAATTCGTTATGAAACCAATGAATTTTAACAAATTTTTTTCGGAAACCGGATATGAAACGTCATTCTTCAAGAACAACCCACTTTAGAGGTCAACGGAAAGAAAATACAAGATGGACTACTTTAAACATGGACGAACTACTAGTTTAAAACCGTTATTTTTCAAAAACAACCCATTAAAGTAAAATAATTCTTTTTAATAAATCTTAGACAAAATGATAAGTTTAAAAAAAAATTATCATGATAAAACTCTTAAACAACCTGGATCCTGGGCTAGACCTTTGTTTTTCTAAGAAACCTAAACAAAACCTCAAAATTGAACAAAACATTAAATTTAGATTAATTTTAAGGTTTTGCTTAGGTTGCTTGGGGAAATTAAGGTTTAAAGTCCACGATAAATGTTATTTGTGGGTACCATTATTTAGAGCTATATTAAGCGTAAATAAAGTTTCTCATATGTAAACTTTTTTGGGTAATCAGAAAAAAAATTTGTGATGCTTAATTAAATACAAAAAGACCACTAAATATTTTCAAGTAGATGTTTTATTTGTATATAGTATTTCCAGTTTCAAAAATAATACAAAAACATGCATTTAATTTGAGAGGAACTTTTATTCGTGGTGGGACCGCCGACCCAATTTTTGTTATGCTAGGTAGGTCCATTGCAAGTTTTTAAAGATAATTGACGTGCTGTTTAAAATAAAATTTTTAGCCAGGTTTTTCCATCTATGCCAGTTTCTTTAACCCGTTCCCGTAATTGCCTTTTCCTCGGCTACAACCGTGAAACCTTGGTGAGGGCTATTTCATACTTCCGTCAGACATAATTTTTTGGGCGGGTGCCCAGTAAGCGAGCGAATTCAAATGGTTAAAACGGTATGGTGGCAATATGCAAATACGGTGTATTACATAGGATATTTCATGTTGCAAAAATTTGCATATTGCTACCGTACAGCTTTAACCATTTCAATTCGCTCACTCACTGGGCACTATTCGCGCACAAAAAAATTATGTATGACGAAAGTAGAACCTAGGTCATGCGATAAGCTTACCGCGGTAAGCTTTACGTACGACATTTGTCATACGAAAATACCACCACCGTGAGACGAATGTTTTACCTTTGTCGTACGAAGGTTTCACGGTTGTAAGGGTGGAAAAGGCCTTTACGCGAACGGGTTAAAAAAATAGTTGTATTACTCAATTTTGCATAAAGTGGAGAATAAACAAGTAAAATCCAAAACAAATGTCTTTGTTTTAAATTATTCTGATGCAACTTCCAAATCACATTGCATCTGTTGGTTTTCACATAAGTCGTATTACATTTGTGGTTTTTGTTTAGTTAGCCAGCCACACGTACTCTAAAATATATACTATGCGCCACCAATGCTTATTATTATTTTTTTAATAAAACTTTGAATACATTTTGTCATCAGTAATGCAAAATTAAAAAAAGTACTTTGTTGTTTTCGCCGTTTTCCGCGCGGTTGAAGTAGATGGCGCTGGGAACTGATTCGGTTTCCGCCACCAATTAAAACGGAGCACCGTCTTCTGCTTTTTTTGGGCGGTTTCTATAAGGACTGTTCGTTGTCTGCTCTGTACAATCCTTATTGTTGACAAAATGCTGTTATTGTTCGGTTGTTAGATTTTATTTGTGTATTTTTAAATTTTTTATTTTGATCAATAAATCTACAACAAGGACCTAAATGAAAAAAGTGGCTCTTAAGAAATTTGCTTAATTCTTTCTTCTTTCCAATGAGCCCATGCTTATTTTTGATCAATATGTAATGAAAGAGGAATATCGATTTTAAGAATTAAGCGTTAGAATAATAATAATAATAATAAGAAGAAGAAGAAGAAGTAGAAGAAGAAGGAGATGAACATGAATTTCAAAATTCACCCAAGTTCTCTAATTATGGTTGGCGCGGCGCCGCGGGGCTAAATCGCCCCGTGGTGCTCCCGCGCCACCCATGATTGCAAAATGTTTTCGAACTTAAACAGAACCTTTTATTATTGTTTGAACTATTATTTTATGTTTATGTTGCGATCAAATATATCGAAATTCTCAGGATATTTTTAATAAATTATTTTTGAGAACAATTAATTGATTGAGTTCATTTATTCATTTTCCTGCTTCTCCAAATAAGTGCACTGTTGACAAAAATCGTCATTTAAAAATTATATTTTGACATTGCTTACGCTTTTGAAAATGCTAGCGCTATCAAAAAACATTTCGTTACCTTTTTGTCTATCAGTTGAATTTCAAAATTTTTTGTCAATACGTAAGCATTTTTCTGTATTTTAGCGTAAAAAACGCGTACGTATTGACAGTGAATGCGGATGTCTATTTAATATAGTCTTACCATATCGTTTTAATTTCTGGAGTGCACTTTACCCATAATGTTTTTCTATTAAAAAAACATCAAAAACTCTAAGTTTAGGCAAAAAACTGTTTTTATTGCATTTTAAACCTTTTTATTTTAAAACACTAGACCTCAAAACGTTAGTTTAGAGAAGGACAAAAATCTATAAAAAATAGGTATTTAGGTAACTTTAACAGCTAAAATAAGCCATATAAACATCTGTGGATATGAATTTTAAAATCCGCGGATGCGGAGGCAGATGTTATAAACAGTGCGGATGTCCGCGGATGCAGATGTTGGGCACATCTTTTTCGCGTTGGGCACATATCGCGATAGTTTTTAATTGTTTAAGAAGCATAAAATTAAGCCGGAGTTCCGGAGCTCTATCCAATAATGTGAGCCTTGTTAAACTTCTAACTTGCACTCTTTTGATTTCAGAAACAAATTCAATCCTGACGCCGGTTGTTTCTCGATGGGAACGCAGGTAAATCGTCGTTACTACGGCAAAATGAGCCACAATTTGTATAAAAAATAAGAGACTGTGAGTCATTTTAGATTTCTAACAGCACCTTATTATCCGCAAAATGAGTCATATTCACATATATTTTATACGAATTGTGGCTCATTTTGCCGTAGTAACGACGAAATGAAGCATGAGCAAACTGCTAACCATACTTGCCCAATCTGTTAAGAAATGGTCCCCGCTTACGGCCGGCACCGTGGTGTATTTGTACATTCAAGCTGAACAACTGAGACACGACAAGGAGAATTCGGACCTCCCGTTTTGGAACGAACGCCGGCTACAAATGTACGCTGGAAAATTCATAAATGGGAATCGAGATTTAATCGGGCCGGGATGGGTTGTGGCCGGGCGTTAATAAATATTTCTGGGGTTTTTAATGTTTTTCACTGCTCAAAGTCAGAAATTTTCCCGGCTTGAAACATTGGTCTAAAAGGCTTTAGGTTTTGTCAATTTTCGAGTGTGGAATAGTTTTGTTTTGCGCGTTTCAATATGTTAATATACCTGTATCGTGTAAAACATTTAATTTTATTGTTTAAGACACGTCAAAATTTCAAATTTATTATTTTATTAACTGTATTAATAAGCTAATTTACTGCAGATCACATACATCTACATCCAATCTACATCTTTTCTGTCTAAACATAAGTCCGAGAGCAATACGTGTTTGAGCTAACTTTATATTGTTGTAACATCTTTTAAAAAATCGTAGCGCGAGAAAAATATTAGAAAATGGCGGATTTTTTGCGAGAAAAGTCGCACACGAACCTCATGAGTGTATGGGATGGTTGGTTTCCAAACAAAATTATTTTAAATAATTTATTTAAGGTTTTAATGAATAAAACTAAAATCCATAGATTAAAACATATTTTTAGGTTAAAAATGTTCAAAAGTAAGTTTTTACGAATAAATCATGTGTTTAACAGTGACTTGTTATAAAGACTTAAAAAAACTGAGGGAAATGGCTCAATACCAACAGTAAATATTGACCAAAAATTAGGCATTCAGGGGAAGGTGCGGGAATTTTGGGTTTTTTTTTAGAGTTAAATAGAGCAGAAATAAAGCCAGGTTAAATAAAACAGCTAGAATTTAATTGCAATTATTTTGTGGATTAGGTAGGTAGACACAACTGTGTCCCTTAGACTGGATTTGTGTATGAACTGAGTAAAATTTTGTGTTTGATTTTTTAAAATATATTTGGTTCTCAACAGAATAGTGAATTATAATATGGAAATTATATGGAAATATATGGAAATTATTTAGATATTTTTTATGTGAAGACATGGTAACATTTAAATTGTTTACTGTTTTGTTTAGACAAATACTATCCAAAATATTATGGAGAAAACTGGACTTTTGGAATGCATCGTCAAGGTAACATATTTAGGTTTTATTATAAGTAAGTAAACAAAAAAAACACATTTTTCCAAAAAAAAACTTACTCCCATATCTCCTTAAATACAATTTGAAACTCAAATTCAGAGGTTTTAATAAAATCTACGCCAAAAGTTAACATGAAAAAAATTGTTTTTTACCTATTTAAGATTCTAGGAAATTTGAACGCCAGCACTTGATCGCCGAGCATTTGACCGCCAGCATTAGAACGCCGCGCACTTGAACGCCGAGCATTAGACCGCCGAGCATTAGACCGCCGCAGTACGCGTTGCTTTAAAAAAGACGTTTAAACTCCCCGCCAAGGTAGTATAAACTCGCCCCGAAAATAGAAAAACTCAATAGATTATTGTTCAAAATGTTCTCAATATAATATTTAAACAAAGCAATGTTGTTTTACCAATAAACGATGAGTTAAAAATTTATATTCTTCCTAAGCCTAAGCAAAACCCAAAATTAAAGAAAAAACTAGGTAAATGGTTTGGTTCTTTTAATTTAAACCGGTTTTTCCTCAGCCTTAGCGAAACCTAAAAATCAAACTAAATTTTTATAATAAATTTATACTTAATGGTGTTTTTTTAAGATAACTATTTTTTCCTAAGCCTAAGCAAAACCTAAAAATTAAACAAAAAGTTTATACTCAATATTTTGTTTTGAAAAGACAAAAAACTAAAACTTTTAAGTTTTGGGGAGTTTATACTGACGTGGTGCTGGTGCTGTGCTGTTATGATTCTCTGCAGGTGGCGGAAAACAGAAATTTGCATAAATTCATACGCAATCCTGCGGCGTTCTAATGTTCGGCGGTCTAATGCTCGGCGTTCAAGTGCGCGGCGTTCTAATGCTGGCGGTCAAATGCTCGGCGATCAAGTGCTGGCGTTCAAATTTCCGGACACCCTATTTAAACTCCAAAATTTGAAAAATATGACATGTTGAAAATTTTGAATAGTTTTTATCAAAAACGAGTCCTGTGTTTGAAATATTAGTATTTTTTACTCTTTTGAGCTACATGCATGAAAATTAACATTCTTAGCCATTAACAAACACTCATCTTTCACATGGTTTTTTTTTTGAAATAAACATTGTGAACAAATTTGGGTGCCTTTTCCTAAAAAAAAACATCTTGAAAATCACTTAAAATTCAATAAAAACTTATAAAAGTGTGTTTTAACTTCAAAAACATACAGAAACGGTTTTAAAATAATATACCTGCCATATGATGCATTTTACAAAAATATAAAATTTATTACTGAGACAAAAAAGTTTTTTTTAAAAAAATTATATTATGCTGCACTGGCCCCTATTAGTAGTGACTGATAATATTGTGCAAGATGATATGAACAGCAATTTCCATTTTATATGGGAAGATTGGGATATCTTTTTAAACAAACAAACAATAAATATAAATAATGTTTGTGTGTGTTTGTGTGTTGCCTAACTCCTCCTCAACCACTCAACAAAATAGGTTGAATGAGGTGTCATTGGAAAGTTTATAGCCCAAAAAATGTCGTAGAGGGTTAAAATTTTGAAAAATTCTACATGGACATGACATCTTTAGACTGGACAACACATTTTCACCCTATGGATTTTGGAAGTCTTAAAATTTTGTCTTCAAATTGGCTCAAACTTATTGGTAAGAATAACAGGCCAATGTAAAGCCAGAATATCATTTTTTTGGAAAAAATGAACATAGACATCTCACATCTGTATACTGAACAACGTGTTTTTTCACTAAAGAAGGAAATTATTTTGCGGACCTGTGCACGGTTTAAAAATGCCCCCCTCCCCACTTTGCTCCCCCCCGTTTTATTGCCCCCAACCCCTGCGGAAAAATGAAAAAGTACCCAAAACTTATGTATGACGCCATTTTTTTACCTAATATGACGCCATCATCGCGAAATTTTTGCAGTTTTTAGCCTATTTTAATGCATTTTAAGCTATTTTAGACCTATTTTTACTTTTTTTTTTCGCTTTTTTTGTCTCTTTTTTCCCTTTTCCTTTCTTTTGTCTCTTTTTTCTCCCTTTTTCTTCTCTTTTTTTCTTTCCCCCTGCTTTCCCCCCGTTTTAATGCCCCCCTTTCAAAAAAGTGCCACCCCCCGTTTTGAATTGTCTCCCCCCGTTTAAACCTTGAAGGAAGAGGGAGCAGTGCACAGGTCTGATTTTGCTACCTAACCACAAAAGGGATTGGGCTAAATGAGATATGATTGCAACATAGGTGAGCACAGTCGGAGAAGCTAGGGGGGGGTGGTTACCCGGGGTAAATCGCAATTTGAATTCCAGGACGGGGGTTCCACGGGGGTTCGGATCCCCCTAGCTTTTTAGAAGGGGGGAGGGGTCGGGTCGACCCAGGGTGCAAAATTTTGGAAATCTAGAGGGGGGTCAGGTGGGGTCCAGTGTCCAAAGTAAAACAGTTTTAAACCATAATAACTTTTATATTTGTTCTTTTTATAGGATAATACTACATTTTATTGAATAAAAAGCCATATTCATGTATAAAAAGGGTGTAAAAGCATGAATATGTGATGAAAATTTACGTTTTTGGAAGAAAATTTAGTATAAAAAAGGTACCTAAAACCTAAACCTAAAAAGGTACCTACCTGAGGGGAGGGGGGGGGGGTCAGATTACAAAAGCTAGAGGGGGGTCAGGGGTAAAAAATTCGGAAATTTGGGGGAAGGGGGGCCCTTAGATTTTCGTTTAGGGGGGGCCCCAAAATTTCGAGGTTAGGGGGGTGGACCCCACCCTGCCCCCCCTCCCCCTTTCTCACCTATGATTGCAAAGCTTACAGTCTGGGGAATGTCCTAAAAAAATTAAAATTTTGAAAAATTTTGCATAAACATTTTTAGCCTGGACAAAACATTTTTACAAAAGGGAAACCTATGGATTTTAGAAATTGAAAATAAAAAATACGATTTGCAAAATATTTCTCTGAAATTCCTCCTATTTAATGAGTTACTGACCATTTAATGTGATGATTTTTGGTACAAATTAAAACAAAAAGATTTTTTTTATGTTAAATATTTTCTACAACTAAATTTATTAAACATAGCGTTATATATACCTTTGAAAAGCTTTTAACCTGAATATTCTAATTACAAGCAAAAAAATAAAAATATATTTTTCCAGGAAGAAAAAAAGTTTTTTATAAAACAAAACTTTAAAATGATGTTAAAAAAGCTGAATTTTAATTTGTTTAAAATTTAAAATATGTTACAGAGCATTTTCTGTTACACAATGGTACCAAATTTTTTGCTTGGTATTTGTTTAGAACAAAAGATATACGATTTTAACAGCATTTTGTACCACAGACCTGTGCACTGCCCCCCTGGGTTTTATTGGGGGAGTTACAAAATGTGGGGGATGGGGGGGCAACTTTTTTTGAAACAGGGGGGGGGGGCAGGCAGGAAAAAAAGAGAAATAAAAAAAGAAGGGAAAAAAGGGAAAAAAGGATAAAAAAGGAAAAATAAGGAAAGGAATGGCTTAAAATATATTGAAATACGCTAAAAACTGCAAAAAATTTCCTATTTAAGGCGTCATCATAGGTCAAAAATGGCGTCATAATTTTTTAGGGTACTTTTTCATTTTTTGCTGGGGGGAAGAAATCCTCCAATAAAGCGATGGGGGCATTTCCACACTGTGCACAGGTCTAGAGTATTGTGTCATAAATTTTGGTAAAAATTTTGACGATTTTTGTCAAACACAATTTTAAGTATTAAATTGTAGCTTCTCAAATCTTAAAAAAAATTAATATACAAACTGGTGCTTGATTATACTAATAATGTGAAAATTTTATTTATTTAGGTAGAATATTTTTAAAGATATGTACTCCTAAAATCTGACTAAAACACGCTTACAAATGCAACTTCAAATGATTTATGTTAGTACTAACAAGTATAACACAAGATAATCTCTGACTGTACACTAAATTGTTGACCAAACTTTCAAATTCATGTGCGACTTTTCTTGCAAAATCCAATATTTTCTGCTAACTTTCTGGCTCTGTGATTTTTAACACAGTTAGTTTTCTCCAAGTGGGGACTGCGACATTTTTTGCACTCTATACTGCTTTAGTCACTGCGATTATTTGCGCACTATGAGTCTGGCTGCACAGCAAGAAAAACAGACGTTGCGCTGGTAGTCATTTTCAATGGAGTAAAACACTTCCAAACTATGGTCTGTACAAAAATGATGCGGACTGGCGACAAAACTTGAACTTTAAAATATTATATATCCATAACGGAGGTTAGAATATATGCGGGTCATATATGGGAGCATAGCTCAGACTCTTGGCTATCTTTTTAAAAGGTTAGAAAAAAATGCTTTTCAATGAAGTCATCACTACAGTCGATGATGCGGTGAAAAAAACCTGGTTCCATAAAAAACATAATTTTTTTTATTTGTACGAGATAAGAAAAGACGCTTGGTATGCTGTTAAAACATACTTTTTT
>JASAMX010012371.1:0-15173 GCA_030248175.1 Microlaimidae sp. YZB2_3
CTAAAAGTTTTAATTTTTTTGCAGAAATTACTTTTGCGGTTTTAAAAAAACTTTCCTTTTTTAAATCACCAAAGATAGCGTTTTTTAAAATTTTTTTCGGTACTTAAGGTCTCTCCGGACAGTTTTCTTAAGTATGGAAAATCGCGATTTTTGGCATACGAGATCTCGTGAAATACAGTAATATTTCACTAAAAAATTTATATGAGTGTTAAAAAGGCAGAAATATCACGATTATAAAGTGAACATTCATTATATTATTGCAAGTAATTGAAATAATTGATATTAAAAATCAAATTGCAATGAAATTTTTTAAAACCCTTAAAAATATTTATTAAAAAAAATACTTCCAATAGACATACACCGTTACCCTTTTTCACGTACGTAAAAATTAAATTGAATACTGTTGTATTTATGGTTTAATATACAATTTTCCGTGAAAAATGGGGGTTAATTTTTTCAAAATTCAGGTAAAACTTCGATTTAATTTAATTTGGTAAAATTTAAAGCTCCAGATAGTATATTTCTACTGAAATTTAAAATTTTTGGAAGTTCATAATATCTTTTGTATTTTTTTAAGCATATTAAAGTTTTGTCGTGCGTTTTATCGATTTTTTTCAGAGGGTTTGTTTATAAATTGCTTTTAGAGCTCATCATTCCATTGTAGCAGTGGCAGTAGCAATTGGTTAGCGCGTCGTTAAATTTTTGAAAAGTCCCGAGATCGATTCCCACATAAAACAGATTTGGCCACAATTTTTTTTTTTATTTTAATAATGTGTTTTTTATTTTTTTATAATTTTAAAAATTTATTTTACATAAATTCTAAAAATATCATTATTGTAAACAGGATTTGTTGCCTGCTTTTTGCCAATTAGTCAAATTTTCGTCATTTGAATATCTTAAAATATAATACTCTATTAGTATAATAATTCAAAAATAAATTGTGTGTAAATAAAAATAGGTAATTTTTGCTCTTTATTGCAATTGGTTTACTACTGAACTCTCTGCAATAAAAATTGTCCGTAATTTTTTCTTTCAACACAAAGTTTGTAATGAAAACTATAAAAAAAATGTTCATTTAGATTTATTTCGATGATTTGACTATAAGTTGAAAATATTATTTTACATAATTGCTCGACAGAGGTGGGATGTAAAGGGTTATATCAAACATCCGCTTCTGCAGTAGGGTAACTGACTTAATTTCGGCCACGCCTTAATTTCGGCCACCAATTTAGGGTGTTAGAAAATTGGCTTATTTTTAAAACACAAAAGAACCAGCACAAAAGTAACTGGATTAATGTTGAATAAAGTGTTTTTGGAAAAGTTTTTTATTTTTGTTATTCTACATTATCAACATTTTCATACAAAAAGTAAATTTTCTGTGATTTTCCTAATTTTTGCTTTGTGTTTAAACTGCATCAAATTTAGAACGAAGCAATATATAACCTTAAAATATCGTCTATTTAAGGCTCAAAGTTGTTAATTTTCATGTTTTGATATTTTCTTCAAAATCATTTTGCAATGCGTTTAACTAACTGCGCATTTTAAGATTCCGTTAATTTCGGCCACCTAAAAATTTAGGTGAAAGAACCTGCCGTTTTTTGCTGTTTTTAAATATCATTGTACTACCATATTTATAAAGAAATTTTTTTGCTCGTTTGACTTTGTTTTCACGTTTTTTAAGCCAAAAATAAAAATTGAACAAAAAATACAAATTATTAAAACTTGTTTTTTTAAGGTTTTGACATAATTATTTAAAGTCTTGCTAATAACTATTAAAGTTCGCAAACGGGAAAAATTAAGTTATATGTACCAAGAACAATACCTAAGGGTAAATTTGCAACATTTAGAAATTTTTATTGTTCGTTTAAGCAATAGTTACGGCCAGTTTTTTGTAGGTGGCCGAAATAAATGGCACGCGCCTTAATTTCGGCCACTTAAAAAAAAAGTTTAAACCTTCACTGATTTTTAAGTGTAACAGAAATATTCAAATTTTGCACTGGAATAACAAATATAGCTATTGTTTGATTTTTAGGCCAAATTTTGGCTTAATTAAAAAAGCCAGAAAAAACTTATTGAAAAAAATAAAAAAAGGTGGCCGAAATTAAGTCAGTTACCCTACGACTCCTCTTAATGTTCAGCCCCTTTCCACTCCTCCCTCTAGCAGTTTTAAATTTAAAAAAAATTGAATTGATTTAATCAATTTGTAATTTGTAAATATTTCATCGTACCGCCAAAAGCTCCTTTCTCTTTTAAAATAATCCCTCCCCCTCAAATTCAGACCCTTCCTTGGGTAGCTTTTCACAGGTATATCCTGGCGTTGGAGCCTGGTTAATTTTTGATATCTTTTTTCACTGAATTTTTTAAACTAAGATTTAGTTAGCGAGTTAGAGACAGCAGTAGTTGACTAGACCTCCCGTTATGTTTTGACAGAGAAAATGCACAATGGTTGAATATTATCATAAAAACGAACATGTTGGCCTTAATCTTTACCACTTTAAATTGACTGCTTTTTCGTATTTTGTGGGTTTTTTTTGTGTAAACACAAAAAATAATGCCTTAATAGTTTAAAGTTGCAGTTGTTGTTATTGCTAAAGATTATTGAGTGCGAGTGCATATTTTTTTACCATGATTCTTTCATTTGACCAGTGGTTTGACCTTCTATTTAACCATTCCTGTTGTGATTTTTATTTTAGTAAAAGTTTCATTTGCGGGACATGAAGGATTGTTTTGTAATGTTCAGACGTGTGCACTGCCCCTTTCCCGGGGTTTTATTGGGAGGGGGGTGGCATAAAACGGGGAGGGGGAATTAGGGGAGAAAGAGAATAAAAGAAAAAAAGGACGAAATTGGTCTAAAAAAGCGAAATTTAAATAAAATGGCTTAAAATGCGTTTAAATAGGCTAAAACTGCAAAAATTTTGCAAAAATGGGTCAAAAAGGGCGAGTTAATTTTTTGGTTTTTCATTTTAGAGCGGGGAGGGGGGGGGGGGCGGGGGCACCACAGCCACTAATATAGTGGGGGAGGAAAGGGGGGAGCATTTCCAGACCCTGCACAGGTCTAATTGCTATTGTGATATTATGTTTTAGTCAATGCAAAAGAAAACAGATGCTATTAAAGGCCTCATTGTGGCGTGTCAAGATTGTGAAGCTCGATATCTTATCAGATCTTTAGGTGGAAAATTAAGAATAGGATTAGCGGAACAGTCACTTTTAGCTGCCTTAGCCAACGCATTTACGTACTCTGAACTTCAACATGAAGGTACAAATTACGAAGAAAAGCTAAGTAGAGCAAATCTGGAGTCGTTGAGGTGTTAGCCGCAAAAGTTTTCGTCAAACAATTATCGTATTTATTAAAAAAAAACAGAGCTACATAATCTTCAGTTTTAATATTACCTTGCTTTTTTTTTCGGCCATTCAACCCATACATGGGCAAGGTCTAGAGTGATGAAGAAGCTTAAAATCCGAGAAACAAATCCGTATCGTTTTTTTCTGGAGTGCATTTTGCTCTAACAATTACAATTAATAAATTGAAGGTGTGCAATGGTCAAAACAAAACACGGAACCATATAAATCTATTATAACATAATATAATGCAAATTTTGTTGAAATATAGCATTTAGTAACCATAAAAATCCATTATAACCTACTTTGAGTTCGTCCAAAAAAATTCTGTGTTGTTTGAAACTACAAACAAGCTGGGAGTTTTTTTAAGAATTTTTGTATTTATAATAAAACCCAAACATTGTTAATTTTTTGTGTCAAACAAAAGCAAGGAGCTTTTTTTAAAATTGAATTTCCTTAGCGTTCCTACGAATAAATTCGTAACAGAACTTATGATTATTATTATTTTTAGATAAAATGCCCAAAGGGGAAGCTTTGAAAAAACGCCTTGATGATGACGCCTTACTGCTAAAAACGCAATATTGGTAAGGAAACATTTAAACTTCGTAATAGTATTACAATTTTTCTTTAATCAAACATAAAGTTAGGATCTCAAAGATTTTCAGGGGTTAATTATGTTTCTAAGTGGGTAGCAGCCATAAGTGGGCAACTTCTCAATCTTTTAACGGTATACTTAAAAAAATCAAGGTCAGGAAAGGTAGTCAATTTTTTGGAGAGAGATGGGTAAGGATTTTTCAAAACTGAGATTTTAGCAATGAGACCCTCAAATTTTGCCTGGTTGGGTGGGGATAAAGATGCCCTATTGTCTTCATAAACATAATTGCGATTAGATTAAATTTCTTTGATATTTAAATTTTAACATTCAGCATAAGACCTGTATTTAATGTTCTAGTGAGTGTCCGAACTATGATAAAATTTTGGAAGTAGCTTTGGATGAAGGCTTGGCAGCGTTACCAGAAAAATGCAAATTAACGCCAGGTATTTTGCAGTATAAATTAAAGAGTAAAAAAGTTACTTAGATGGAATGGGGATTGCAGGTTTAATTACCGCTTCCCGAAATTTTTAAAACCCGTGAATGATCAGAATTTTATTTATTTCAGTTGCTGACTCCAATAGCCAGTCTCCGTAATTTCGAATATATCCTTAAATCCTATTATAGGTACGCGTTTTTGGTACTAAAGTGACGCCCAAAAATACGAAACTGACCAAAAAACAAGTTTTAATTAGAAGAAATAGGCAACCATAAGTTTTGTGTGTTAATTCGTGAAAAAAATCTTTTTTACAATAAACTGACTCTAAATTAAGAACTTTATTTTTATATCTATGAAGACTTTATTTATACTGTTCGGTTTTTACTATTTATTTATAATAAACGGTTCGGTTTTACTTTATATTTTACTTCCAATTTTCAACTTTAAGTTCCCTAAAGAATTTAAAAAAATCTTATGAATATTTTTATTCCAAGCAAATATTTTTTTTTCCTTTTCTAATAGTTAAGCCTGGTTTATACTTCGTCCAAAGTATCCAAAGGACAGTTTTAAGCCTCATTCATACTTTGTTCAACGGACAATTTCGGAAAAGCCAAAAGATGTCCTTTAGACAATCCAAAATTGTCAGTCAAAGCAAAGTTGAAATATTTCAACTTGTATTTTTGACACTTTGTTGGACTGTCCTTTGTTGAGTATCTAAAAGGCGGTAATATTTCGTCCAAAGGACAACTTTACGAAATCGACCAAAGGTTATTATTGGATTGTCCGAAGGACAACATTGGATTGTCGAAAAGTCTCGTACTTTAAACGAACTATGAACAGGTTTAAAAATTTCCTTTTGATTATGTCCCTAATACACCTTGGACGAAGTATGAACTAGCATTTAAAGGTCGAAAACAAAATAAGTTTTAAAAAAATCGGGGAGTATTGTATTTTTATTTTAGGTATACCATTAAAACCTATGCTGGCTCATCCCACCAAAGGCATACAAGAGGTTTTAAGAAGATTTGGAGAGGCTGATTTTGCTTGTGAGTATAAATACGATGGAGAAAGAGCGCAGGTGAATTCTTGCTGGAAAAATTTTTTTGACTCTCAATCATAGGTGGGCAGCCTCCTGGATTTTGGGGAGGGTGTCCCAAATTTTTTTTGGGGGGTATACCCCAAACACTCCATTTTTAGCGTTTTTAGTGCTGGGACACCCCCAAATTTTAAGGGGTGTCCTCGTCCTTGGTACCCTTAAATTTAAGGGGGGTGTCGAATATAATTTGGATTTTGTTGGGGGGTATACTATAGAATCCTTTTGGTAAGAAATTAAATTTAGAGCAATAGAAAACTTTTGAACCAACAAAGTTTTAAAATTTAATTTGATAAATTTACCAAAAAAGAATTTTGGAAATTTTTTAGTGTAGGTAAATGGAGACAAAGGTAAGTCTATGGGCATAGGTAGCCAGGGGGTTATACCCGCCAATAATCCCAAATGACACCACTTTAAAATTTAAGGGTACCCCGGACACCCCTCCCCCCACTAAAACTTGAGGGGTCCCAGTACTAAAAATGGGGTATTTGGGGTATACCTCCAAACAAATTTTGGGATCCCCCTATTTGGGGGGTTCGGTATTCCCCCCAAAATCCGGAAGGCTGACCATCTATGACTAGGGGTGTACTAAAAATTAGACTTAACCGAAAAGGAGGTTGCTCAAAAAACAAAGGGTGTATACAAGGGCGTAGCCAGGGCCAGGGGCGTTATAGGGGTTGCAACTAGGGCCCGACCGGATATGCGGTCCGGTCCGGGTAGAATAGCCGGCCATTTTCTGGTCCGGCCTGGTCCGACCGGACTTTTCAAATATCCGGTCGGACTTTTTTACATTTATAAATAAAAAATATTTTTTGTTTTTAAAGTGATAATTGTTAATATTTTTATTTTATTTTTTTAAAAATCATTGCACTTTTATATTGGAATTTTTACCATCTTTATTATCATTTTAAGATTTTATTTAACCTATTATTAATACTATAATACACTTATTAAGTTTTTCTTTAATTTATTTTGTCAATATAAAATAAGTGTTTTAAATTTTAGTTAATTTTTCCTGCCATGAGTTGTTTGCTACAAATATTTTAGGCTTTTCAATTTTTTAAAAATTCAATTTATAAAAAAAATTTTTATAATTTTTTAATTTGTTGTGCGGTTAGTTTTTTAAAAGTAGAACATCTGGGAAGTAATAAACAAAAAGCGCTTTAAAATAAAAAACTTTGCACTAAATTTTAAATCCTTCAGGCTGCAATTAAGGGCGTAACCACTCGCCGTCAGGAAGAAATAAAGAATGTACGCACGAAAATAAAAATAACAAAAAAGTTGTCAGTGGTGATGTAATCAATTATTATTAAGTTGCGTCAGGTGTTTCTCTCTACGTGATAATTTTCTTGAAGAACGAGTGGTTACTTTGCCACCTACCTATTTTCAATCTGATAGAATTCATCGTTAGTTTATATTGAAAGATAAAACAACATAATTTAAGTGTATGGTTCTGGATATTTTATATCAATAAAACCAGAGATAAATTGTATGTGTAATAGAATGTCTTGTAAAATATGTTTAAAAACAATAGCAAATAAGGCAAACCAGTTTTGTAGATGCTTTATTTTTTTAATTATTTCAAAAACTTTATAAAAATTTTTTTAGATGTTTATAATTTTTTTCAATTTTTTGTGCAGTTGGCTTGTAAAAAGTAAAAAATCTGGGAAGTAATTCACAAAGTGATGCGCTTCAAAATTGTTATGAAAAACTCTGCACTGGTTTCAATTGCAAAATGAAACAACATGAATCAAGTGTATGGTTCTGAAAATTTCATGTAAATAAAACCAGAGATCAATTATATATATATATGTGTAATAGAACGTCTTGTGAAATATAATTTAAATACAAAAGCAAATAAAGACAAGCCAGTTTTTTAGATGGATTCTTTTTCAAAAAGTTCAGATTCATTAAAATTAGAGGTTGAATTCTGATTTGTTTGTTTGTTCTGATTCTGATTTTTTATTTGTTTTAATTGTAGGAGTTTTAGTTCCTTTGTTGTTTTTATTTTGTTTTTGTTTGCTATTTATCCAACTCCAGCGATGTTAATGTTAATAAATTTGTATTTTGTTTATTAAGTTTTTTAGCTTAATTTGCTAAAGAATTGTTTAAAAATTAGTTCTGTGACTGAGAAATTATGAGTATTTTTGATTTTTATTATGTTATATCCATACAACTAGAAAAAAAACATGTTATATACGTTTGGCAAATGACATTTCATTGAAACCCAATGTCCGGTCCGGTCCGGCCGGACTTTTTGTTCAGTCCGGTCCGGTCCGACCGAAAATTCCCGGGGTGAAACACCAAATTAAGGGGGGAGTTAAAATCCGAGAAACGCAAAATACCCATATCGTTTTTTTTTCTGGAGTTTATTTTACCCATATCGTTTTTCGATTTTGAAGTAAAAATAGGTAAAAAACGCTAATTTTAGTTCAAAAAGCCTTTTTTATTGCGTTTTTTAGCTTTTTATTGCTTAAAACATTCATTTTGACCTCAAAACTTAAGTTTGGAGGCAGTTAGAAATCATTTTAAAGACATTTTTTTTTCTTCATTTTTCCAAAATTGGGGCGGTTAACGTTTTCTACCCCCACTTCTGAGTGGGGGAGAGGTTAAACCCCCTTCTCAAAGTTTGGGGGGTTAACCCCCCCGTGTTTATGTATGGTACTAGGAGAACAACTTAAAAATTTTTTCTCGCGCTTCGCTCCGCTCAGCGCTTTATATACCTTTTTCCAACCTTTAAGTGATGTTTCTAATGAATTTCAAATACAATTTTTGAAAATTTTTTGTGCTGTCGCACGATTTTTAATGTTATGTTATACCTTTTTAAACCTAAAATTTTTCAAGTTTAACTTCAAAAACAATACAAATAACAGCTAAAAGAATCGCTTAGCACGAAGAGCAAAAATTTTTACCCTTTTTAATGTCTTTTTTTACGGTATTTTGAAAATTAAGAGTGCAACCTCCCCTTTTCAAAAAATTTGTATGGGGTGCAACCCTTCCCCCTTTTCGAAATCCTGGCTACGCCCCTGGGTGTATACCGAACCACTATATTGGGGGGAACCTATGATAATTCAACAATTTTTTGCCGAGATATGCTCAGTATTTGTTTCAGTATTTTTGTTTTTGCAAATACTATTAACAATTGGTTTTTGGATTAATAAGTAGTTACTAGGACACAATGAGCAAGCTAATAGCATTTTCGAAACCAGTCTTATTAATTTAAGATGTTGTTCTGTTTCTATTATATTGTTTACTACATTACACACCACTGTTCTGCAAAAATCTCATAAATAGAAGGACTATTAACGAAACCCTATACTGGCAACAGTGTTGATAGAGTGTTTGGGCAGTCAAATTGGTTTAGGCAACCATAGCCGTTCCAACGAAGCTGTACAAAAACTTTTAAAACTATAATTAAAACAAAAGAAATGTCGCTTGTTTGTTATTATTCAATTATCATTCTTCTCTTAAAGGTGCGGCACGGAGTCAAACACTTTTTGTCTTCGATTTTGATAATTTTTTTTGAAAACCTTACCCCTACCTCCAATAGCTTACAAAAATTTTTTCAACAAAATATCTCCAGTGGTTCAGAAGTTATGACCCCCCGAAAGTGGCGTTTTCGACCATTCTGTACTTGAAAGATTGCTCAATGGGTATAACGATTTACGTTACAAATTATGCACTCAAAGAAAGCGGCTACTTTCTATCTTAATTTGATACCTTGATCGTTAAGATTGGTGGAGTATTTGTCGAAATATTACGTTTCGCGTACAAAAAAGCCGAGATTTTTTCGTTAAAACACCAAACGACGGCAGTCATTTTATGAAGCCCAAATTTTCTTTCCTTCACTTCGTGTTTTTAGCGAAAAAATCGGGGGTTTTTGTATGAAAAACGCGATATTTCGACAAATACTGCACCAATCTTAACGATCAGGGTATCAAATTAAAGTAAAAAGTAGCCGCTTTCTTTGAGTGCATAATTTGTAACTTAAATCTTTATACTCATTGAGTAATCTTTCACGTACAGAATTGTCGAAAAACGCCATTTTTGGGGGGTCATAACTTGTAAACCACTGGAGATATTTTGTTGAAAAAATTTTTGTGTATGTGTGCTATTGGGGGCAGGGGTAAGGTTTTCACAAAAAATTATCAAAATCGAATACAAAAAGTTTGACTTCGCACCGCACCTTTAAGATCTTAATGTTTTAAAACCCTTTCGTAAACTTTAAATAATTTTAAGATACATTACATGCCAGACGGAACAGTAAAAATTTACAGTAGGAATCAAGAAGATAACACTGGTAAATACCCCGATATTATTAACAGAATAAAAGAAATGATAGAGCCATCTACCTCAACGGGCTCATCCAGTTCTCCTTCAAAATCTTCTGAGAAAGAGAAAATTCAGAGCTTTATTATGGATACCGAAGTAAGAATATTCTTTTAACCATACATGGGCAATTTGGTCCGAAGTGGGGGAGGTGTGAGGTTAAACCTCTAATTAGGGGGTAGGTTAAAATCCGAGAAACGCAAAATACCCATATTGTTTTTTGCTGGAGTGCATTTTAGATTTTACCCATATCGTTTTTCGATTTTAAAGAAAAAATAGGTAAAAAAACGCTAATTTTAGGTCACAAAGCCCTTTTTATCGCATTTTTGAGCTTTTTACTGTTTAAAACATTCATTTTGACCTCAAAACTTAAGTTTAAAGCAGTTAAAAGTCGTTTTAAAGAGTTTTTTTCTTCCTTTTTCCAAAATTGGAGGGAAGTTAACCTTCTTCCCCCCCCCCACTTCCGAGTGGGGGGTCCTTCTCAGAATTTGGGGGGTTACCCCCCCCAACCCCCCGTGCCCATGTATGCTTTTAACGTGTAAAGCTTGACGTGCAGACTAGTATTTTGTGAAAGTAATATTTTGAATATTTTATAATAGTTAACGTTTTTATGTTAAAAGTAAATTCAATAGCAATTAACAATAGTTTTTTTTAGTTTTGGTAGGATTTTCAAGGAGGCATTTCAACATTGTAAAAATTCCAATTTCAAAAAAGCATTATGTTTCATTTAATAAAAATACTCTTCCCTTAAATCCTTTATAGAAGATTAAGTTATAGTTATATTATGCTGTACTGGCCCAATAATGGTGGTGAGTTCCATTATGGTACAAGATAATATAAACCGCGACACGGTACATCTAATGTACTACGTGATCAGAGTTATGAGTAAACAAACAAACAAACAATAGTTTGTGGTAAACTTTAATTTACATTGTTTTTTAACTTAGGTTGTAGCATGGGATAAAGAAAAACGCTCCATTCTTCCGTTTCAAATTTTAAGTACAAGGAAAAGAAAGGTAAACCAATATTAATATTTTTTAAGAACAAAGTTTCATAAAGAACGGGGTTGAATTTCTTCTAATTAAAAAATGTCCATGCAAGGCAAAATTGTCACTTTTCTCATGTATCTGAGGGATGCAACCAAGAAACCGATAGACAGATTTTTTAGCTAATTGCTGTACCCATTACAGGAAAATAATATTTTTGCGTTTTGCTTCAAAAACAAATTGCTTTACTTTTTCATTTTTAATATGGTACAAAAGTGTACTATCTTTAAGCTAAATGCTTTTGTGTGAGCAACTATTGCAAAAACACCCTATTAGATTACCCAGCCCAGACAAACCGAAAGAATAATAATAAAAAAGATTATTTTTTCATAGTCTGCCCTCTCGATCATGGAAACAAATATTAAAATATAACAGCTATGTAACTACGCGACTTCTGCGGTTAATAATAATTTTTAAAAACGTTTGGTAATGATATGTTAATTGTAGCATAAAATTTAACAAAAAATGATTATATAACAATTATTATTACTATTATGATTATTTGTGAAACTTTTAATCATTTATTGTACAATGTAAAAACTGATATTTAAAAAAACTAAAATAATTTATAATAATAGCGGTTTTAGGACGTTGGAGAAAGTGAAATCAAAGTACAAGTAACTCTATTTGGATTCGATCTCTTGTATTTCAATGGCCAATCTTTGGTTAGGGAACCCTTTAGAAAGCGAAGAGAAATTCTTCGATCTAATTTCCTTGAAAAAGAAGGTGTATTTATGTACGCCACTTCTATCATTACCGCAGACACTGATGAAATAGCGGTATTTCTTGATGAGTCTGTCAAAGGTACTTTTATTGGAGATTAATTTGTTTTTGGCATTTTTAACACGAAAATTAACCATTTCCAATTTTATCAATATAAACTATTTTTTAGCTATTGGGTAATTGGGCCATTCCCTCAGTTTTTTTAAGTACTTATAACAAATTACTGAGGTGACAACCACTTTGTATTTAGTAATATTTGTGTAAATATATATCTAAAAAAGTGTTAAGATTAGTATTGTTATATTACCATGTATGCATAGGTATTTTTTGGGGGGGGGGGGAGGGGGACAGAGGTGTCCACCCCCGTGGAGCCACAATTTCGGACCCCTCTAGAAATAATCCAGGGCCCCCCTGGCCCCCTCCCCCAAAGCTCGAGAGCGGTCCGGCCTGAGCCCTTCCCTCCTACCTAACGAGGTTGACCCCCCTCCCATTCCCCCTCCCGACCAATTTGGAAGTATATTTTTTTTACTGTCAAAAACATGATTTTTTTAGTTAAAAACAGTGTTTAAATACACTTTTTTGGTTTAAATAGACTGTTTTAGTATATAAAGGTCAATATTAGACCTAAATCACTTAAATTATTGAGTTTAAAAAACTTTGTTAGATAGCATAGCCAGTTTTCCCTCAGGTGATTTCCTCGAGAAGTGCTGCTGACTTTGCGGTAATGTAATACTTTACTACAAGTCTTCTACTTTTAATGTGGTAGGATTTTTGTTTTTGATGCAGTTGAAATTGAAAAGGTGGTGGACATCATGAGGTTTCTGGTTGCATTTTGGGCATTCATTTTTGATTAGAGAGTTTATTCTTGATTTGTATGAATTTAGATGATGACAAAATCCGTATCTTAGTTGTGATAAAGGTGTTCTTGATTTTCTTGGAAGGTGTTGTTCACTTTGGTGTATTTCATGGGGTTTTCTTTTTAGTAGAGGATTAGGTTCGAGTTGAGATAGAGATTCTTTTATGAAAGGTGTGAATGTTAGTCTGGATAGCTTTTTTGGCGAGAGTTCGGTTGAAAAAATTTTCTGCTATTGGACCATATTTTGATTGGAGGCATCGGTGGGCTGGGGGGAGGGTTGGGGGCAGGGACGTAGCCAGGGGGGGCGGCCGCCCCCCCCCCCCCCCGAAACGGTCGGACAGGAGGAAAAATAAGGATAGTGGTTGGGCGGGGGGGGCGGCCGCCCCCCCCGAAATGGTCGCCAGATAGTAAAATTTGGGGGTTTTCAGAGGCTAAAAATTCAAAATTTTCTAGCGCCTCGCTAATCGCTCGGCGCCAAACTTTAAAATAATTTTAGTACCCCAATGGACCCCCAAAAACCAAAAATTTGTTCCGCTTCGCTTCGCTCAGCGGTCACTTTCTATAGTATACATACATATATCTCGTTATTTATGTTGCCTGATGCTAATGTTATTTCAAAGTTAGTACAATAATTTTTATAAGTAATAAGTACTACACAGAAAGCAAAACAAACAATAATATTGGTTGATTTATGTACCTCCCCCCTCCTAAATTTTCCTGCCGCTTATAGCATTGGCTCGGATTTTTTTCATATAGATGGTACCCTAGAAAACATGGAGCCGAGATGCTGCTCATGTGCTTTGGTTTACAATGTGGGTTTAGCCAAGGGGTCTGAAACTAACGTCTCTAAATTCCTTTTTTGTAAAATCCAGGCTCTGTCAATGTGTGCTTATGTAATTTTTAACTAAGAAAACATGTTTTTATGCTAAAAAACATGCTAAACATGCTAAAAACATTAGATAATAGGTTATTAGGCCAAAAACAGTGTATTATACAGCTTTATCTACGTTTATCCCTGCTTTTTTAACGTTTTCAAAAATTAAGGGGGGGGCTCCCCCCCCCCCCCCCCAAAAAACGGGGGGGGGGGGGGGGGGCGGAGCCCCCCCCCCCCCCCGAAATTTTTTTTTGTACTAAAATCCGCCCCCCCCCCCCAAAATGAAACTCTGGCTACGTCCCTGGTTGGGGGGGTTATACCGCCCCGAAACTCTCGACTATAATCGACACCCCCTCCCCCTTTAAATTTTAGGGGTACCCCGGACACCCCCCCCTAAAATTTGGGGGGTCCCAGTACTAAAAACGCTAAAAATGGGGTATTTGAAATATACCCCAAAATTTTTTTTTGGGACAACCCCCCTCCCTCATAAAAAAAATCCGGGAGGCTGCCCACCTATGATTGTAGGTGACCACCCAACTGTGTGTTTCATTTCTCTTGGCCTAAATTTGTTCACTGTAATTTTGTTGGATGGGTGAGTCTGTTGTTGTTGTTGAATAACCTGAAACTTATCTTCCCTATACAGATTATGCAAAAGGCAGGCGCTAAGACAAGCCAGGAGGGGCGAAAATCTTTCACCCCTATAGTTAAGACTCTTCGTCCAACATTAACAGGTGAGTCTGTTGCATAGTCTTGGCGAGAAATTGTGTTGCAAGGAAAGATGTGTGGTTTTCGATTGTTAGTACCTTTAGTTTCTTGATGGAGATGATCCAATGAAGCCATTTTGTTGCTGCCAGTTGCTATTCTGAGAGCTGAGTTTTGTGTTGATTGGAGTTTTTGATAATGGGATTTAGAGAGGTTTGGTAACCATATTGGTGCTCCATAGTTGAGGATGGGTCGCCCTATAGCTTTGTATAAGGCTACTATTGTTTCTTTTTGTTGTCCCCAGCTGGTCGCAGCTAGGGCTTTGAGGATACTATTGCGCCTAGATGCTTTGTTGTTGATGGTGGTGTGGTGATATGGTTGTTGAAGGTTAGTTTTGGATCAAAAGTGACACCTAGGATTTTGGAGTTTTTTGATGATGAGCGGTAAAAGTTAGTTAGTTAGTTATGTGGTCACTTTTGGGAGGTAGTTGTATTTTTGTGAAGATGGAGAAAAAAGTGTTACTGTTGATAATTTGAGATGGTTGAGATCCAGGTATTGATTTAGAGTGTTGAGATAATTGGTGAGATTTGTTTCCATTTTGGCTATCTTGTTTCCAGTGGAGTAGACTGTGGTATCGTCAGCATAGGAGACGATTTTGACGCCGGCAGGTGGAGGAGGTATGTCCGATATGTGAAAGTTGAAGAGAGTTAGTGAAATGACTGAGCCTTGAGGCACGCCTGTTTGTACTATCGTGGGTTTGGTGATTGATTCTTTGAAAGAAGTTTTGTTGATTCTTCTTCTGAAATAACCACTTAGCCATGTGATTAGATAGGCTGGAAGTGTGCTGTTTACTATCTTGCTGTTAAAATTTCTATGCTGATGGTGTCAAAGGCCTTAAAGGTCCATGGCTGCTACTATTGTTCATTTGGGTGGAAGTTTTTTGGCTGATACGGGTTGCTATTTTTGTTGGTAGTTGAAGGAGAGCAGTAGTTGTTGAGTGTTTAGGTTTGAAGCCGTGCTGATCTGGATAGTGTTGTAGATACTGGACAAGAATCACGTGGATTATTTTTTTAAAAAACTTTTATAGTTGGGGCAGAGAAGTGAAATTGGTCTGTAAGAAGTAGAGATGGGATGATCCTTTCCAGGTTTAACAAGTGGTATTATAGTTGCAGTTTTCCAG